>BEXV01000044.1:0-14904 GCA_003118195.1 Hemicentrotus pulcherrimus | reverse complement strand
GGGGGGGGGGGGGGTCTTTGTACTTAACCAGTACTGTAAATATGTGGTCATCCATTTAGACTCCCTGTAATATGAGAGGATAGTAGGCTGAACATGTATTTTACAATGTTTAGTGTACTCCTGGAGTCCTGCTGTACTAGCGATAAATGATTAACTAAAGCACAGTCTTCTCTTCCTTGGAGCAAGATATATTGGACCTATAATAGTAGCTAATTACACATTCCAACCATTAATCAGTGCATAGTTGCATATACTTTGATGGGGATGTGTTTTTTTTAATGATTTTTATTATTATGTGGTCTAATTAATACCCTAAGTATATCATGGCCTATTTAAATGAACCTTTCAGATTAATAACAACAGAGAAAGTTGACATAGTTGCTAAGCAAATCCCCACTAAGTATATTGACATAAATAATTAGGCCAATGTGGAGGGCCTATTAGTCAAATATTGGTGTGGGTAGGAGGGTCAATTTAAAAACCCATTGGAGGCTGATTTTTCTTTTTTTTTAAACAGGTATTTCCTGTGAGTTGGTGAATATATTCCTGTGAATATTTGTGTGTCTGTGTTGGAGGGGAGGGGGGGGGGGTGCTAAGATATCAATTATGTTAATGGACTTCTTAAAAGTATTCTATTTGAATCCATTTTGCACCCAAAAATTAAAAGGGTTGATATTATGGAGTGTACATAATTCATACCCAGCTCAGCCTACAAACTGACTTCCTTTTCTTGGCATTCCTGTATTTAGTTTTGAGATATAAAAGATTGAATAAAACTGAATTCAGAACAAATGAGTATTTTCAGACTTGACTCATTATTGCCTTTACAACCCTGGGCAATTGCACATAACGAAATGGCATCTTTCTTGAGGTGTTTTTTACTGTCTTGTAGGATGGTGAAAGAAAAAACACATTTCATCGCTCAAAATACATTATGTCTATTGTAGTCTGCATTTACTTTGTAGTTTTTTTAAAATTATTTCCTCTGTCTTACAGATAACAAGTAATCTGTGACCTCTACAAGCATCTTTGTGGTCTATCTCTAAAAGGAACCTAATACCCTACAGGCTTTAACAATGGCTGGAGGAGGAGCAGGTATTCTCTGGGCGATCATTTGGTTCGTCATTCTCATCTTTTTCGGCTGGCCGATCGGTTTCTTTGTGGCCTGGCTCTGGGTATGCATCATGCCGTTTGGAGTCTGTATAAGCTTCTGTAAAGACATCATGGAACTCTTACAAAAACTGGTGATGTTGCCGCAGACCTGTGCAGAGGGCATGCTTGTGTAATGAAAGAATCAATTGGCATAGATTTCAAGGTGTACATAAACCAATGAATGAATTAAAATTAATATATCATTTTTATGATTGATAGATTGACTTCAAGTCAATATTGCAGATTAAATTGAGCATGAAATCAGGAAATATTTTATTTTATTATTCATTAAAAATCACATAAACTTTCTATATGGGGTATATTTGTATGATGTAAGAGTTTTTTCATTTGAAATCACATGACATTTTGAAGGTAAACAGACCAGGAGTAAGGCAACTGTTAATTATTTAAGCAATTAAAGAAGTATTGGCAGTAAGTAAAAAATGTTGTCTTTTAGGGCTGTTATACATGTATATATACCTCATTTTTGTTTTATGAAGTTTTCTATATGACGTTGTGCATGTATTTCAACTCAGTAAATTTACCTACATGTAGGCTCTAGATGGTAAACCTTTAGTTTCCTTAGTGATATACATAGGAAAAATTAAACTCAAGGATGAACGCCTGATAACAAACAATATGCTGCTGCAGTTATCTTGTGTCTATCATTTCTACAGAATTCCCAATCAAAGTATTGACATTTTTAATCTCTGGCTTTTTAATGTGTATGTAAGAAGAAGAAAAACAAAAATATATGTATTCAGTTTACTGTTATTATTTTTTTTCAAAACATGCCATTTTGTAGACCATACATGGCATTTTGATTCTGTCGAAACATGCCATTTTGTGGACAATGAATATTCAGTTATTTTGCTGTTGACCATAAAATGATGTTCTCTGTCAAACATGCTATTTAGTAGCTGGTAGGCATAAGACCTAACTCAACAGTATAATATCATGTACCCAAGTGTGGCATGATACACATACGTCCAACACTGCTGTTCCATTTTATTTATCTTTGTATGAGATAAGTATTAATGTTTGTTTATCACTGTTTGATTTATTTTTTGAATAAACAGAACGGTTGATTTGTATAGTTATGCAAGTGTATCGTGATTTTTTGTTGTAATTGGGACCGAGTCAATTCATCACTTTTAACAATTGATTTTAAAAGAGTTTGGATGCAACTACCGGTATACATGTATTAGATGGTGATCTGACATTCACTTTGGCAGCCATTGCTCCAGGCTTTATTTTGTCAAAAGTAGGGGGTTAGGGTTGCAGAAACATACAGTGTACGACCATTAGATTTCAGGAATGATATCCTATTAGTCCAAAGACAAACACCCTTGTTTGTTTGTTTGTTTGTTTGATTGATTTTATTACTGCATTCAAAAAGATACAAATTCAAATTCAAAGTACACACGTTCAAACAATAACAAATACAATGAATAAAATGTTTGCAAATGTAATTGAATAGAAAACCATGTACATTTATATCATACAATAAACATGTACGAAGCATACAAATAAGATAAGAAATATATAGAGTGGTGAAGTGTGACGTCATCAAAAATCTATTTTGAGAATTTCTCAATTTTTTCTTCATATTCCGAAAGAACACCAAAAATAATGTCCAAATTTCGAAAACCAATTGAATCTGTTAAGTATTGGCTGAGTTATGACCATCTGAACTCATTGTTATATGGTCTGGCTCCTAACCATTAGGAGCCAGAGCATATAACACTCAGTTCCTATGGGGAGTATATTTATTCAGATGGTCATATCTCAGCCAATATTTAACATTTTCAATTGGTTTTCGACATTTGGACATTTTTTTTTATGTTCTTTCGGAATATGGAGAAAAAATTGAGAAGTTCTAAAAATAGATTTTTATGACGTCACAGCTTCGGTACTCTATAGTAAATATTTTCCAATAAATCAGAGAGGTAATTTAGAATGCAGGAGACCACCGTCGTGAGTGGATTGTTGTAAAGTGTATGGTGCATAATAGACATGGTACTGTAGCTGAAAGTATTCTAGGCTTGGTCTAATAGCAGGAAAATGTGAAAACTTACAACTCTCTAGTCTAGTATGCAGACTTTATTCTCGTTAAAACTTGTAATACAAGACTTTATTCTTGTTAAAACTTTTAATACAAGATTCTCAGTTTTGATCTAATCCCAGCTGTAGAACCAATGGCTGTGCAGCTTGATATTACTCTTGTAATTAGTCTATGGTCTAAACCCTTTATAATGATCAGCAAGGGTTTTAGTTTGCAAACTATATCAATATACCTCAACAGCAATCTGATACAAATTGTTGCCTGATACATGTTCATCGTCACATCAGAAGGTCATGGGAAATATGCCAGAACAGAATTTTTTACAGAATTTGATACCAAAATTGTGTGTTTTTCTTCTTCTCCATGCTACCCTGCCCGTTAAAATAGGTTCAAGAGCAGAAGCTAAATGTACCTATAGTCCTGAAAGCTCAGATAAACTTTTAAGAAAGAATGAGAGAGATGGGGAGAGAAAGAGAGAAAGAAGGAAAGGGGAAGAAAGAAAGAAAGATAGAGACAGATATTGATGGAGAGAGAGATTGAGTGTGAGTGAATTGAGAGGGATAGCTCTCGGGAATGTGTTTAAAGACCAACTTCTGAGGGTATCTTTCTAGAGAAAATCTAAAAGTTAATTAAAGAAGCTCCTGTGAACTAAAACTCTAAATTTTGACGCAGTCACAGGTGATTCAGGTGTCTTCACCTTTTATTTCTTGCAGTAACTCAAATAAAGTAAAGCATTGCAAACAAAAATAAAAGTTATAACTGTGTGTTAATTTCAGAACTCTCTTTTTATTAACATACCGGTAATCTAAGAAACATGGACGATTTATAGAGGGTTTATTTTAATTAAATACTATAGACCAAAAATTGATAAAGTGTCATAAATGTCAAAATATGTCACGATCTATTAAATTCATGTGATCATAATGTGAGCAAAGCCTCCACGATGATGAAGTTTATAGGACGTTACATGTTGCAAGTATTAAATTTCCTTCTGTCCTCCAATTATAATTGAATTTCCAGTTCTAAAAATGTTGTTCCCATGACAACTTAATAGTCTACCACAATATCCTGTGTCCTAAGGGAGAAAATCATAAGAAAAATAAACAGAGATTTGTCAAGGAAGTGGACAAGATTCATCTCATATTCTATGAATTTTAAAATTACCATTCAATATAATGAGGATCAGTATTTGTAGTTACAACAACTGCATGTATTGTTCTATAGTTTGTTAAGTTTATTTCTATTTTTTTCTTCATTTGCAGGAGTTTTAGGGAGGGATGATGGAAGTATATTAGGCAACAACTTTGGAATGTTTGTAATGATTAGGGAATGTTGTAGCTGATTTGAAGTGGATCGTACCTCTTTTTTTGTCAGTTTCAATTGTCTCTCTGTCTCCATCTTTTCAGTACGTGCTTCTCTTCTCTCTTTCTGACTCCTATCATAATAATGACACATTTCCAAACATATGAGTGTGAATGAAGTATGTGAGCGAATAATAGTAACTCCTTTCAAGGATCTTTGTTCTATTATGAAAAGGAACAAGTGGAGGAAACTACAGGCTGAGTGAGAAGTGTTAGTTTGGAGTGTTGAAACAACAGTACAATATGCCCACGCTTTTTATCGTGTTCACATACATCACGAAATGCAGTGTTTGTGATAAAACAGGACGCTTTGCAATCCACCCCTGTTGACCTAGCAGTGTCAACCTATGAGACCCAAGGTGTCAACATTGGTTGTTTCATGTCAGAAACAATTGCATCTTATCAAAACATATTACATGTTTTCTGGATTCAGAAAACTCGATGCAAAATTTATCTGGGACGTTTGATAAGCTAAAAGTAACTTTCATCTCTCTTTCTGGTTGTGTATGAAGATGAAGAACAAAAATCAACACATCCCTTTGATTGAATATAGCTTCTTTCAAAGTTAAAAGTGGTAGAGTATTAGGTAATTAAGCCACCAAACTTTTTCAAACGGAAATGAATCTCTCTCAAGAAGCCTTCAACAAAATATAATAAATGCTTATTCAAAGCTTCTTTGTATATACATGTAATTATATGATTTATTGGTGATTATCTATGTGGAGAATATAAAAGTAAAAACTTGAATTTTGAAACTTCTTAAAAATTAATCTTCTTATAGAATATATGCTGTTAGTTGCACTCCATGGCCCCACCCCCTCCATCAGAACTACACTCATCAACGGAAATCACTACATTAACTTCTTGCCCCAATTTCCCAGACCTATACAGCCAAGCTAATATATAGCAAGCCAACTACTTCCCTTTAATCTCCAAACCGATCTGACAGATCATCTGTATATATTAGAACCGCTCCGATCAGACGAGCTGAGCAGTTGAAAGAGGCAGCATCTGGCCGAGCAAGTGCGTCTAGGGTTAATTGCTTTATTGTCCTGTGTGATCATCACCAGTCAAACATATCCATTCACTTCCAGCAGCTCAGACACACAAGCTCTGATCAATTCTATCACAGTTGGATTATTGTTTCTTTGAGTTTGGGAAAGCAGGAAAGAATTTATTTGGATTATCTCAGTCAAGGGCTTTTTATACGGTGAGTGTCTTTTTACGCTTGGTTGGAGTGTATGATGTTTGCTTCCAGCGCTGCTAGACATGACATGAATGGATGCCTTGATCTGCTTCCATGTGGTGCAGCTATCATAGTACGCGCCACACCCATTTTTTTCACTCGGACCAGTTGCTGCTGATGTGTTCATAACTATACCAAGAGTATATACTGCATGCTCTGAAATGGCTAAACCTTATGTTCTTTGAAGTGATTAATGTTTGTGATATTTTGTAAGGAGTATGTTAGTTTGGATCAATATTCATGCAGGTGAAGCATCGCATTCTTGAAGTAAGGTTTTGTATGCAGAAAGATATATATATATTATATATATTGGCCTATATTCTCTTCTCTGTAATATTTTTGTTTCAGTATTTCTATCCTCAAAATATAAAATATAAACTTTGTATTGATTTACATTTTTCTTACCCGGTATGCATTTTCTTTTGTATGATCGACAGAGATGTTTGATTAGCTGATAAATTAATTACATTTAGGTACATTCATAAGGAGATGTATGCAGGAGGTTTCTTCTAGGTATATATGTACCGGTATATGCTTCTTGTGTATTTTTTAAGAGTTTGCATATTGCTAGTTGTATTTTTCATTTTGAGATATGTTTCAAATACCGGTATTATCATATTTTTGATTAAACAGAAATTAATATCATATTTTGAGGAATCATGTATCCACTGGATCCAAAAGATAAAACATTCCATTCTTGCTCCAGTCTGGCATTTCTGGATAAGAGAAATCATTTAGATACTGATTCTACTTCCATAAATCGTCCTTGTTTTCACGAAGTGACGGTAGTGAGGAAAATCGTAATGCAAAGTGAATGCAATTTTTTTTCACTACCGTCACTTCGTGAAAACAGCGACGAAATTATTTGAAGCCCCTAGCTGTAGTAAATCCACTTGCATGGATGAGATGAATTGGAAATTAGAAAATAAGCTACCGGTATATGTTTATAGGATGGTATATGCTTCTCTACTGAATGGCATCACTTGATGGTACTTGAGTATGTGAGTCATAGCCTGACCTTAAAACTGGAGACTATAATGTGATAGGGTCTGGTGGTGAGAGCAATTTAGTCAAGTAGTTTTGGTTTCAGCCAAGGATTTCTTATTATGAATTAGAAGACAGAGAAAACATGTGTACTTCTGTGCGTTATAGGAAAATTAAATATGTGATAGATATGAGGGAAATACATATTTGTGTGTGTGTGTGCGCGTGTGTGTATGTGTGTGAATGTTATGTGTATGTGTATGTAGAGAGAAAACAGAGATAGAGAGAAAGAGAGAGGGGGGGAGGGAGTGAGAGAAAGAGAATGAGGGAGGGGAAAGGTAGGAGGAGAGGATATGATATTCTTTTTGTTTAAAATGCCTACACTGCAATTTGATGTGATTTTTGTTTCTTTCTAGGCCTATGAACTGGGGAGGTGGGGTGGTACTGTTAATGATACTGTTTAAAGTAGGCCTATAATTCTCTTGAATGACCATTTTCTTTTTCACATTTATTTTCACTGCATCCCAGATAACATCCCAGAGTAACAGCAGGCTGAATCCTACTATTGTCTAGTTGCCTCCCTTTTTCTTCATTCATTGACATCATCATCCCCATCTCGTTACCATGGCAAACTGCGGCTGGTTGTGGAGCATCATCTGGATCATCCTCCTGCTCGTGATCGGATGGCCCATCGGTCTCCTGTGTGGCATCCTCTACGCCATCTTCTGCGCGTTCCCACCCTGCTGTCCTGGCTGTAACGATCTGGTGAACTTTATACACCGGGGCTTGGACCTCCCCCGTACCTGTGCCACCAACATGGTGGCCCAGCGCTCAGGGTGCTGAGAAGGGGTGTAGCTAAGGGCGTGGTGGGGTGTATAGTTGGTTAGCGATCCAGGCACGATTGGATAATTATAAGCGGAGGCTGAGCTGGAACTTGGGTTCTCTCGTTACTCCTCTTTGGATTCTTCTCAACAAGGAGAGAGGCTGCCTATATTTTGGACACACATTTATCATGTCAACATTTTGTGATTGAGGGGATTTGTAATCTTCCAACCTCTGTTAATGAATTCAAACATACATTCATATTCATACACAAGTACTTCAGAATATGTGCCAGGCTTCAGTTGTGCATCACACAACTAATTGCAACTTTATCTACTGTGGTCAGAATGCCTGTCTAGGTATCTTCCCTTCAACATAATTTTTCATTTTTATTTATATGGCTTTTTATAACAAAGGATGAGTTGTGATGCAGAAGCCTCTCTTTCTTGTTCCCATGTACAAAAAAAAAATCAAATATTAACAATGTTATATGTCCAGCTGAGGATGGGGTGTATATATAGTATGCGTTTGGTAGAAATTAGAATGAGATTAGATAGATCGTTTAGCTGCCTATATTATATATCTTGTAAGTATATACTGCAGGTATATTAGATATGTTTTTCAATGAGGCTGTCAATTGTACCATTTCTGAAATGTCTAAAGTCAAAAGTCTTCAACTCAATATTTTCTAGTTTATGCAAATCATTACCATACCATTTTATAAGATAAAGATGATTTACCTTGCTATGGTATAGTAACTTATTTATTTGTTTTCTAACAGACTGTATACCTTCTTCCATCATACTTATCAATCTTTTTTATCATGAATGTTTCTGTGATATATGCACTGTCTTGATACAAACATTACTCTAACATCTGTTTTTTTTTTAAATTAAGTAGTTGTCAGGCTTACATAAACATTTTGTGTCAGTATCCACATTTGGGTACGGTCTGAAAGTGCTGAAAGTACCTTGATTCACAAATTGAGAGCTAAACTGTAGCCATTTAAAATGTTTGGTGTTATAAGATCAAAGTAATTATAGATAGAAAACAAACATAATGTTGGTGCTCTCTACAGTTCTGAAGATTACTTAAAGCTTCCATATATATAATTGAATATGACTACAACTCTGAAAGTATTAAATCAATGGAGTATTCTTTCTCAGTTTTTTTTTTTGGCCAACTAGATCTGTCCTAATTGTTTCTCTTTGAATTCTGCAAATAGGCTTCATTATTATTGCCACTTATCCATTGTGTCTTGCTCATTTAAAGAACCTAGAAAGGTTAAGCTATCGCCTGTCTGGATGATGGATGTCAAAAAGAGGATGGGATTGAGCTATCATCTTACAAGACATGGCTGATACATGGGTTCAGGGGGAGTTAATACATCCAGACAGACGGCCAGCCATGCCATTCCAATAATTGCTTCTTTCTCCCTGCTCTCAATCCTCGGGGATGTTGCAGGTCATTTTCACAAACAAAGTCTGTGAAGGAGTTTCAAGGGGTGGAGGTGATGAAGGAAAATGATGTTAAGTGGTTTTATCATCTCTCGTTTATACATTCTAGGGTTGTGTTTCTGTGTTTCAAGAGAAAATGAAGGCAATTGCTGTATTATAACCAGTGTAGTTTTGCAAACAAATGCGAAAGGCATACTGGTACCTATGTTAGTCTAAGTGAAATATAGGGAGAATGTTCAGGCATCAAACTAACTCTTGCCTGTCATTTCCCTTGTATTGAACTTTGAATAGAACCAAACTTCACATCTGGTATTCTAATCAGACACTTGAACATTTCTCCTCTCCTAATTTCTTTGTAAAACAAGCAAGCAATCATAAGCGTCATTCATTCCTCACCCATACGCTAATGAAAACAGTCTGCTTTGCACAATCAGACAAACGTCCTAATGCCAAGTATCTTCCTCCATCTCTTCCCGAGGTTCTTGAAGCAAACTTCCTGCATGGCTGACCTCTACGGGGGTGTACTCTAGACATCCTATTGACACTGCATACATTTATTTCCTTCACCACATATAAGGCTGAACATAGATAAAATATGAGGCTATCTGGGAGTGGTTGATATTGATACGTCACGTAGCAAAGGATGTCCGCTACTCGTCGTGCACTTCAGTACAAGTCATTGAATCTGCTCAGATGTTTTTGTGCATAGTAAGGTGTCAAAATATAGTATTTCAGTGACTTTGATTATTCTTCTTCCAGCTGAAAACAATTACTACGCAACTTTTTAATGCATTTTTTTTGTGCTTAAACATACTATATGAATGTCCATGCTGTTATGTTACATCATGTAAAAGTAGAAGTGTTTTAACTTGAGTCAGTGTTTTCAAAAAAATATATTTGTAAACATTATACCCAAAGTTATTCTGCTACACTGGTATAGATGTTAATGGAATGAAAGCAACAACAACAAAAATTACGACATGAAATTGAAAATGTATGCTTGTATTGGGTAATTATTAAGTAACTTGGTGTGAATCAGGGATCATATGTTTGTAGCTAAAATGTTCAAAAATATATGATAAACAAAGAATTTAGATGAAGGGCTAACAAATTATGTCATCAGTACTGCCTTAAGTTTCAAGACAACTCATACGACTTCCAACTTTTGATTTGATCAGAGAATGTATTATCCTTGTAGAAACAATATCACATTGAAATTCTGAAGTGCACACTGTATTATATTTCATTGTTTAGACATTCACTGTATTTATCTACTTGCACTTGGAATATTGATTATAAGTAAAAAAAATATTAGTGACCACAAAAGTCCTTATTATATGAGATCAAACTGTTGAAAATGATTTCATTACAGCAAAATAAACTTAATCTTCAGGTTTACAATATTTTGTATCTTTTCACTTCTGCTTGGTGCCTCAACCTTTTCTTTCTCTACCTGATCTTTCATTCGAGAAATCCATTTTGGAGGTTAGAATTATTGAAATCTGTTAAATCATATCTTTATACAATTGCTGTAGATTCAGATTTTGCACGGAAGTGAGTTACTCAGAAGGGAGACTGCCAGATGTTTGTGTAGTCAGCCACATTAAACATGCCAGTCACCACATCCTGACAAAGAATAAACTTAACATGTACCATATAACTTATAAACTATTGTTTGGATGGAAATGAAATGGTTGTGGAAATATAATTCAGAAGATAGTAGCATTAAAGCTGAGGGCTAAACCATATGTGTGAAGACTAGTAAGTTTTTGAAATGTAACATTAGTTTCAATTTATGAATAAACTTTAGCATAATTATCTACATTATGATTGTAATTGGCTATTGGTAATGTTGACTTCAATACTTACACGTAACTGACAATCTGAAGCTGAGTTCATTTGTACATCATTGAGCATGATTTTTAAAGATATAGACGAGAGTGGCCAGATTTAATGAAATGGTTTTATCAATTTAGTTACCGGTATCTAAATAAAGCCAAGGAAATGATAGAGACTATCATTAAAATGGGATTGCTCTATACTGGATTTGGGTTTTATCGCGCATTGTCAACAAAATGTGGTCAGTTCCATATTTTGCATGGAATGTTTGTGAAGATAAGACTAATTTGATTGGCTATTTTGGCAACTGTAATTTCAGAATCAAATTGTTTTTACTAGTTTGAAAGTAGAAAATTAATGTTTTTCACTCACAGTGTTACAATTTCTCTTGACATACTCTGTTTGGTAAGACTGGGGGAAGTTTGAGTTTCATTTTCAAAGTGATCGAGGATAGAGAGATTTGCAGTAAATGTAAGAAAATTTCAAAATAAGTTTATTGGTTTGTCCAAAAAATCACAAGAAGACTGCATGTTCAGATGAAACAAGATCATGAAGGAAACATATGTCCATGACATGGTTATCTATTACATTGTTGTAATTTTCTGTCTATTTGCCAGTAATATGAATTTGTTACAAACACATGTCCTTTGGATGGTCCAGTAGTTATACAGTGTAACATTTCTGTTTCTATTTCATTTTTAATGTCAATAAATGAATGACTCAATAATATCATGGTCTTGGTATTTGGAGAACTTTTTACATGGGTATATTTCTATTTTAAAAAGTTAAATGGTAAAGAAGGTTCACTGGAATTATTCTTCAGGTGGGAAATGAATTCCCCCAAATAACAGAATGTGTGTATATTTCACTTTTATCCATATTTCTTACAAATGCATGATGCGGTTACATTTGATTAGCATGATAGTGCATGTCCATTGCAATTCTTCTTGCTATTTTTGTGTGTAGCTCAGATGTAAAATATGGCTGAATATCTAGATCAGTATGTGTCAACCAGGAGAATTAAGTCATATCTCCCTACTGTACGTCAGTAATAATAATAAATGATTAGAAAGAAAGTATATAACCAATAATAATGATAAAGATCATCATCATCATACCTCATAACAAAAATCATGTGATTGATAGTTACAAACTAGAAAAGATGTAGTGCTTAAGATGTATACCCATATATGGTATCTTCACCCCTCATTATCTCTCTCTGTTCAGCATGCTCTGTCTGCTTGTTAATTCTATATAGTCTTGTAGTCACAGACTCCAATATTTTCTTGCCACACACAGTAAAGTGCATGGTTGTGAGTCAAATATTGCATGTATTGTGTCATTATAAGGATTATGTGATCTGAGACTAAGTTTTATTTTTAAAATCTTATGTGAACTATTATCATGTCTAAAGGCTGAGAGGAAAAGTACCTTTTTTCTGTTACATATCTTCCTATTTTTATCATTATTAAGCATAGATGTCCATCATGGCTTTTTTTAAAGGACAAAACAAAAAAGGAAAAAGAAAGGTGTTTGCCATTCACAGAACAGCAGTTCGACATGTATTAAATACATATATTTATATAACTATTTTGCAGCTGTAAAATTGATGTCCATATACTGTGCATGATTTATGTTTGATTTGATGTTTAGTTTGCATGCTAAAGTGATCAGCAAAGAATTCCATGGGCATGATATACTATCCATTAGCATTCTTGTAAAGGGTCTGTGGTGTGTGGTGTGAGAGAAATTCAAATAGAGGAAGTTTGAACAAAGAGACAGAGAGAGTAGGATAGAAAGTGGAGAGGTGAAAGGGGAAGAAATGGGAAAGAGTGAGGGTGAGGAGAGAGGGAAAGAGGGGAAGAAGAGAGAGAGAGAGAGAGAGAGAGAGAGAGAGAGATGGGAGGGGAAGAGGGGAGGAAGGAGACTAGAGGAGATAGGAAGGGTGAAGAAATGTGAGGGGGCACAAGGAGACACAGATTGAGGAAAGGGTTTCAGGTTTCAGGGAGGAAGAAGAATGAATAAAGAGGAAGAGAACAGAGAATCATAATGCATTAAAGCTTTGTGTAAAGCCTCTTTCAGCTATGACACAGTAAACTGCATCGTTTTTGTAATGATGTATCTGTTGTAAGCTTCACTTTTCTGTATCTTATAAAAGAGCTTGGTAAATACAAATTTCAATTAGAACCACAAGAGTTCCATTAGCACCAATGTAAAAAAAAAAAACAATTTCCATCATAGCTTTCATAACCTTAGAGACAAGGAATTTTAAAGCAATTCCATATCTTGGTCAAATCAAACAATAGAATAAAGAGGTATAGATATTGCTTGTACAAAATGTATGTCTTACATGTGTTTGTACATGTAATACATGCCAGGCTGAATCATATTTTCCCATTATTCTACATACATGTACCTTAAATCAATAAACCAGCAGTAAAACCTTATCTTTAAATTATTATCTCAGATAATAATTGCAACATCTCTCATGCGCACATATTCATTAAAAAAAAGAACATAGACATGATACAATTCATCAAACATGCATGCAAGCACTTATATCAGAAGTAGAGTTTAACCACATCAGGGGGGCGTTTCACAAAACTTGTCATCAGTGACAAATGACAGTTTTTGTTAAAAGCTACTGAAATCCTTGCTTCTGATTGGTTATCTGATTTTTGACATTTGTCATTGAAAAAAGGCTCTGTGAAACGGGCTCCAGATTTCACCAGCATCAACACAAAAAAGAAAACACTGAAGAAACTAAAATTAATATGATACTAGGAGGCATGTAATGTACTTATATGTACATGTACAAGAAAGGCCTTTATTTTGTTATTTTCAAAGCCACACATGCTATTTTGCATTTGATCTATGTGCATTTTTACATAATTGTATATAATCAGATATTTCAACAAGATAATGGGAATTAGGATTTTTATAGATAAAATGGTAAATACATTACTATTCAGACTGGGGTGTTATATGGTACATGATTTGAAAAGTTTTGGGATTAGAAATGAGCAAGAAAAAACTGTACTGTTCCATCAAACACCATAAAAAAAATTTTTCCATATCAATTTACAAAACAACAGCTACTACTTCCTTCTAAATTAAATAGTTAAAATGCAGTAAAATGGAGTAAAACAATAAAATATCATAATTTATAAACAAATACGTAATGTAAACATACATTTTAAGAATAACACCTGCAATTCAGATTTACATTCCAATCCAACAAACAGTATATAACTATATATATATATACATAAACATTTTGTATGTTTTATTTCAGAAAGAAAACCAATATAGCCCAAACATCACTTACAATTTTTTAAGTGTCATGTTAATAATAATAGAATAGCTTTAAGCTTTTAGATGTTTCTGGTCCATCTTCCCAGCCTCAACTCAAGCCAGTATCGGAATCAGCTCATCGCAGATTGATCAACAACAAAGCAAAAAAAAAATTCATTGGCATCCCATGGATGCAACGTTAAAATATATAATTAATTTTTGCATCAAACTCCACTGTAAATGCATACAAACTCAACTGTAATTTTTGGCTGTTTGGACTTAGACTAGGCCTAAGAATATGGATTTAATGAAGGAATTTCAGCTTGCAAAATGTGGAATCCAATAGACTTTTGGATAAGAAGCAAGGTCTAATCATTTTTTCATTTTCTAGAACTAACATAACTCTCGTAGGTCTACACTCTTACGTAAGATCTATACTTTCGTTTGCTTAGACCATGTTGCTATTTTATAAAACATATAACACACTTTTGTGCATAATGTAAATGCAGTGCACGCTTGGTATCTTCAGATGGTGCGTACTGTGAACTTGCTGCAAGCTGCTCGTGCACAGAAGCGGCACCAATCTAAAGAAACTTTGCATGCACTGCATTTACACTAACGCATGCTGGGCTGTGCATTATTTGTATAATAAATGTACATATGATTATTCATACATTTATACAG
>BEXV01000043.1:481516-506703 GCA_003118195.1 Hemicentrotus pulcherrimus | reverse complement strand
CGGGATTTTGCTCTCTGTGCACATAAGATGTCTTATGTACTGAATACCACGAGTGGGGTAATTGCACAAAGAAATGAATGGTTTATCACCACTAGTATTTAGTGCATGTACATGGACATTAGATAAAACATAAAAAGACTTCAACAAGTTGACTTGAAGGGCTATCCAATTGTAATAAGTTATTTGTATGAAAGCATAAAATACCGTAGGAGAAATATAGAACCGAGAAAGTTTGAAATTGAATCCAACCAATAATAAGAGAGTTATGAATGTTTAAAATATGAGATCACTTATTTTCTATGCTGATCTAAAATCTGCATTGGATTGTGATATTGTAGCAGATGACTCCCCGGATTGTTGACGTTGTGTACAAAATTACCATAAATATCAGTTTTTATCTTAAGCGTCATCTCCCTTGGAAACTATGCAAAATTTATTGTGGAATGCAAAGATTTAATATAAAGAAAAGACACTCCAGCATCATACAGTTTGAAAATTTGACAATTCAGTCATATTGTGTTTTGGAACAAAATAACAAATGGTAAAGTAGTCCAGTGCTTCGTCATATTGACATTACCAATTCAACCAATTTGAAGAGCCCATACATGTACATTTGATGATAAAATTTTTTGAAATTGCATAACTTTCTTCAATATTTTATATCCGATTTTCATTCAAACTTGCATCAGTCTGCTTTCTTTTAGAGTACATGTAGTTGGAAATTAGGATTGGATTCTTTAAAGTACAAGTCCACTCCACTGAAACGTTGAGCTGATTAGAGATAGACAAAAATCTAAAAAGGCCAAATATAACTTGGTTTTTGGAAAATGGTGCTCAGACTTATTTTTAATAATTTTGTTTAATGAGCAAATACCAGGTAGATGGTCGAGCCGGTTCTCTTCCACAATGCATTTTTTTNGAGATAGACAAAAATCTAAAAAGGCCAAATATAACTTGGTTTTTGGAAAATGGTGCTCAGACTTATTTTTAATAATTTTGTTTAATGAGCAAATACCAGGTAGATGGTCGAGCCGGTTCTCTTCCACAATGCATTTTTTTGCATAGAATCGTAATGTAATCAAATTTTATGCATACGTCTTTGTGAAGTTCCTCGATACAACTATATCATTCACCTGATAAGAATGACAGTTTTTCAACAGTCAGAATGCAAACTGCATATATTAAGTGTTGCTAGGTAGGGAAATGACTAATGTTGCAGTTTGGATTCTATTGTCTATTAAAATTCTCATGTACCACTTTTGCTACAAAAAGTTTCTCCTTCGATTTTACTTTATTTAGATCTAATTTTCTGATTTATAAATCAGATAGAAAAAAAAAAGTATATTTTTCTCCTATGTACAGTTATCAAAGTTTGTATTACCTACCGGTATTTCCAAATACGAAATTTACAGACTTACTTCATACAAGTTTTCCAAATTTATCTCAGAATGTCAGAACCATTAAAATGGTACGTCCATGCATTCAAACTGGTAATCTATGACATGACCCGGCCGATATATTTTCGGGTCAACTTACCAAAATATAGCCAATGGCCAATCAGAGCACTCGTTTAATATATAGGTTTATGAACATTCATATATTCAGGGCTTAAATTAATCCAAGGCCATGGCCTTGGATGCCCCTTTGATTGGCCTCAATGCCCTTCGCATTGGCCTTGGAGATTTTTTGTGCCCTTTTCAAATCTTCCCATTTGTGCTGTAATATAGGAATGAAGTCAAAGTAAATATTTCTGTGTTATTTTTAATAAGATTCAGTGTAATATTGCAGCCAAAGTAGATATACGAAGACGTAAAGAGTGAAAGACACGTTGCATATCTCAAAAATCGTGGTCCGGCCAAGACGTACCATTCCTTCCACACATAGGCCATAGGACGTACTTCAGTATATGTAGAGGCGGTCAGAGGAGCCAGATGTAATCTCAGCGGAACAACCGTCGATAACAGAGACTGAAGCTTTAGGTCTATTTTGATGTCCACCCCCCCCCCCCCCCCCCAATGTAGAACTTTTCGCATCGAGCGCTGAGGAAAATGAGAATTGTTTAAACTTAAGTACACTTACACTTAAAATACATTTAAAATACACTAAAATACTTAAGTTTTCAAGGACAGTGAAAAAATTGTACAAAATAAAAGATTGGATTGGAATATCATGATTTTGGTATCACTCAGACCAACTGGAATATTGCAAGCCATCTCCACGCACTTAGCCTAGATCTAGATGAATTCGGGCTAACTCTGCTCAAAGACAACTTGGCCCAGCTGCAAAAACTGTCAGTTTTTTCTCATTTTACCCTAACCCCAACCCTAACCCTAGCCCTGACCCTAATCCACTCCAGCAAGGCATAGAGAGTCAATGCTAATGCGTAATGACCTCTAGCACTGCATACTTGCTGTGAGCAAGAAGTTACTGCTGTGAGGCAGGTATTATTAAACCCATACACAAATATACACACCACACAATATTGCATAGACTGCACACAATCATGCCGATGCGTCTGTAAGCAAAGTTTGACAGTAGACTTACAATTTTAAATTTTAAATTATTCTTTTTAACATCAGTAAGTTGAAAAAATGCTATTTAGGTGTCATCAATTGTCACTTAAGTACCAATTTTGAGTGAAATGTGAAGTTTAAAAGGGAGGCTAATGCCCTGGCGTAAGGCTTCTACTACGCCTACGATTTCTGTGTACGTCGTCCAAATATTTCAGATTGATGTGAAATAATTAGTACAATTCCTGGCTAAAATATACACAGGAAGTTAGTTTATATGTAGTTNGGGTCAACCTACCAAAACATAGCCAGTGGCCAATCAGAGCACTCGTTTAATATTGGCTTTATGAATATTCATATATCACTGGGTCAAGCCGGGCTGACTCGTTCATAGCTATTGGACGTTCGAAAAGAAAAAATGAATATTCAGCATCAGCATCAGTATACGGAAGTGTGAGGTGATCCTGTTGAAACTTCCGGTCGTTTCATTGAGTGGTGCTTTGTTTAAAAATGAACCTGAACTATTTTTTCTCGCATGGCGGGTGGACGCACATAAAATTTTATGGAAACATTTGGTGCTGAGAGGACCAGTGCTTGTCCAATCTAATCTTGAAAGAGGTGATGGAGGATGAGGAGATGACAGATGTAGGAAGACTATTCCAGGATTCTACTACTCTCTGACTGAAGCTGTTTCTTCTTAGTACCGTGTTGCTCCTTTGCTTATACAGCTTCTGGTGGTGTCCCCTTGTAGCTTCATGAGGTGCAGATGTGAAGAAGGCTGCGGGATCGGAGTTTACGAGTCCATTCATCAGCTTGTAGACCTCAATCATGTCTCCTCTTATCCTTCTGTATTGCAGTGAATACATTTTGAGGTTCTTAAGTCTGTCTTGATTGGATAGGTGTCTGATCTCGGGAATATAGTGCCGGAGCGGAATAAGTATAAGAGGGCCTAAATAACTACACTTAACTACGCAATAAGCAATAAATATAAGGGTAGATCCTACCATAAGCTGGATAGAAGAACTACTCGAACTTCGACTGGAGTCTCGAGAGGCTTGTTGAAGAACCGAAGCGTGGAGCTCCACGTAGACGTAACACTCGTATATTACAGAGACCTGAGACCCCAGCAGACGGCATTGTAGCTCGCTTGCAGGTCCAGGTCAAATCTCTTCGAGACAGCCCATGGCTTAACCACGGAAACAACCGCTGGTGTCGCCAAGTACTTGGCGCGCTTGTGCGTTTATATCCGCCCGAGCCATACTGGCTCGGGCTGAATCACTACAGGAATTAGCTTTGTTGCTCTTCTTTGCACCTTCTCAACTTTCACTGCTTCATGTTTCTCGGATTACTCAATAATTTCGAATCTAAATGAGCACGCTATCATAAGTCAAAGTAAATATATGAAGACGTAAAGGGTGAAAAACTTGTTGCATATCTCATTCATCGCGGTCCGGCCGAACGGAACCATTCCTCCCGTACAGTCCCCATAGGACGATTTTCAGTCTATGTATAGAGGCGGTCAGAGGAGCCAGATGCAATCTCAGCGGAACAACCGTCCATATCAGAGGCTTTCGGTCTAGGCACTAGCAAACTCTGAACTTCTGATGCCACTGTGCAATGTTTCGTCGGGTGCGGGAAGGGGTGATTTAAGATGCATTATGGGTTTTGTTTACCTGCCTCTCCATGGGTGCAGTGGTGCCAGTTATTGCTAAGTGATATCAATAACATAGACCTAGATCTATTTTAGGTTATCACTTAGCCCGAGCTAACCACTGAATTCTTAACTTACTGATTTGCAGATTTGCTTTTGTTAAAAGTAAAACACCATCAATTAAAATATAGGTCCTAGACCCTAGATCTAGATCTAGATTCTAGGGTCTATTCATACTAGACTAGAGGTCTAGATCTAGTCTACAAACTTCTTTGCTTAGAATAGTCTAGAAGTCTACTTCATTTTGTTTACTTTCCACACATTATCTAAATATCAAATAATTATCAAGAAAAACACTTGCTCACCCATAATCAAGATAAACTGGTTTTGTATGCAATTCTGTTGGCATGTAAGCATAATAAAAAGTCCCATACAAGAAGAATGCCAGCCACAGCTGAAAAGTTATCAGAGCGGTGAGCAGCACGACCTTCACCGCAGTGTTCCGGGCCCAAACCACCCAGTGCGATGATATACTCTGCGCCCGTCTCCAAGCTCGTCGAACGGAAGCGACCATTTTGTCCACAGTTCAGCTACAAATGCCGTATCAACTTCGTCTGCGCATAAATTTACAGTAGATTTATTCTTGATTCCTCAGTTGTAAATACATATTTTAGTTATGGTTAAAAGTGACTTTTAATAGCCGAATTAGGAGCAAGTGATGCCGTTCATCAAAAGCTAAAAGTTGATTGTTGTTTGTGGAGACTATAGATGGCGCTTTTCAATAGCGATTTGGGCAGATATGTTTCCTTGTTCATACCATCTTCATGAACTTTCTTTATATATCATCTGATAAAAGTAAAACTGATGGAATCGGGACGAGTGTGAAAAAGAAATGTCTATAATAGTTAGAAAAGAGAGAGGTAACATCTACTGCACTTTGTTAACAGATTAAAAAGAGAAATTCTCATTTTTATTTGAACATTCACTTTCTTGTTAACATGTCTGATTTCTTGATATAAACGCACTATGAATTCTAAAAATATGTATTATTTATAAAAGTTAGCAAGGACATAATTCGAGGTTTACTTTCCATAACTGTTTTTAAAAGTTCAAGTCTATTTTTTTTTTTGCTATTAATATTCATAAGGTAATTAATACACTTTTCTTTGTCTCTTTCTCTCCTTCTCTATCCGGCTAAAGCTCGCTGACCCTCCTCTCTCTCTCTCTCTGCCTCTTATTCATTTCTTTCCATCCTCTATCTCTGTTCATGCATCTCTCTATTGCTATCCCTTTCTTCCTTCTCTTTGTATCTTTTTTATCTCATTTCGAAAAGTATTTCAAGCAAAACTATATGGATGAGCCCCAAATAGAATATACCACAGGATACGACTTCAATAAAGAAAAAAATTAAAAAGAAAACACAAAAAGGCTCAAAAGTTCAAAACATATTGTTTTTGTACAATCAGTATTATTTTACTTGTTTGAATTCATATGATAACCATATAAATAAAACACACATTTAAGCATATGCATTGTTTAAGAATACTACAGCAATGTATCAAATGAGATATAGATATAGACACTTTGATGTACAGCTAATAAAACGAGTGCTTGATTTGCTAATTGTACAAATTGAAAACAATTCCTGTATTAAATAAAGTAGAATATATTGCTTGTTATACTCCCATTTTGTATGTTACCTCAAAGTGAAAAACTAAATGTATGAAGGTCATTTAATTTGTTTTAATACTAAACTTTGCCTCGGGCAAATAAAAACATGGAGACAGTAAAGGTCTTGTTTATGAGTACCTTTTCTTTGATGTACATGTAATTGAAATAGATAATGCTTTTCAGTATTAGTTACATAGCAAGCATATAATGGTTTTTACTTGGATACTATTATATAAATTACAAATTACTATAATCGCTACACGAGTAACCGTACAGAAGAATATACACAGCTGGAAAACATGTCAATAATTTACTGGACGGAAGAGCTTTGACAAACTTTTCAAGGTGTTTACATTTTGGACCAAATCATTTTTCTTTTGGCACTTATATTTGCGCAAACCTATCCTACTGGTTGATGAATGTGACAATTTACGGTACTGTAAATCTGAATTATTCTTGCACAAGATATATACATTTCATCATAGCAAACTGCTTTGCTCTCTCTAGGCATTCACACATGAACATGTTACGTACAATAGGTTTCTAGAGGTTAAAAAAGGCTGACTTCCACAACAGAATGCTAATTTTGTTAAATAGTACTTAATTGCTTGTTTTTTGGTTTAAAAAAAACTTAATTTTGTTAACATTGTCATCATTCCCTCTTCAGGAACTACTTTAAACAATTCTATCAAATGAACATAAAATGGGTGTTAAATACTCTTTACTTTTATGCATATTATGCACATACAGTGTATCTGTGACAGAGTCCACCCTCCAGCTAAACTTCCTTGCTTCAAAGGTGGTGTCTATTAAGCCCTGGGGCAGAGTTAGCCCGGATCTACAGAATTAATATGTACATGTAAGATTGCCAGCTGAACACAATTCATTTCTAAACTATTAATCACATACACACTTAAATAGAATTTCACATACAGACAGATATATATCATGATTGAGATGAGAAGGCTGGGTTAATTTCCCAAAGCTTAGCACACTCACTACATTGCTTCTATTTGCTATGCCCTCTATAAGATGTACTGTTTATTATTACTTCCATAAGCAACATTATTAAGCATTGTCTAATAAGCACACAATCACTATGAAGCATTCAATTGAACAGTGATAATTTCCTTTTGATTATTTCTACAAATTTATAACACAGTTATTTTGAAATATAATTACATTCTAAGTCACATAAATGCTTAGAGCTACCTTGATTATTCCTTGATAAATTAAACAAACCAAATTTTACAAATAATGATTGCTATATATACAGACACACAACACAATTCATATACTTAACCACCACAAGCTAATAGCTAAATATTTCCCATATAATTTTTACCAAATTTCACTGCACAATTACAAGTTTAAGAGATAGTCAATAGAAAATGAAATATCAATTAAAAATTGATAATTGAATGTATAACCTTAAGCAATATTCACAAATATCTTTACATATATTGCAACTAGAAGATGATATGCAGGAAAGTTATAGTTATAATTTCATGTCAAATGCAGAGGAAAATTCATTACAATTATTTTCTAATAAAGGCAATATACATATACGACACTGGATAATTATCAATTAATAGCGTGTATTTGTAACAATACAAATTTCCTCCTCAAGATCATTGAAAATTCTCAAAGTTGACAGAATAAATTGGTTATTGCAAGCTGTTTTGATAACTAAACAAAACAGCATGGGCCACTAGCTAATACAGTGTATTTGTAACAATATTCTTCTATATGACAACTGAAAAATCTCAAAATTGATTGACTTAATTTCGATTGCAAAGAATCCTGATGATAATTTAACAAAACAGCGTACAAGTAGCTTACATTTGAACAATTTTAATAAATAATTGTCTCTCACTTGACTATGGTAATATAAAAAAACAAGAAATTAGATCAAAATTACCCATCAATATTTAATTTGTATTGTTTGTTCCAATATTGATCACGTACACTATGCAGCAACTAACTTTGAAATGTGTATTCCCTATCTTTGAATAATCATATAGAACATAATGATTGAAGTTATCCTAGCAAAGATATTACCAGTTTTGTCTTAAAAGAGTAGTGCATGGTTTGTTTCTTCATTTCGGATCAATTTTGTATCATAGCTCAAAATTATTTGACTAGTACCTTTACACAAAATAATTTCCTAACTACCGGTAAGAAGAAAATGTCACAAGAAAACAAAAATCACTCATTTATTGTCATGATTTTTTTAAAGTACTATTATTCACACACAGTATTGAGATGATATCAATTAAGAGACACAAGAACTGAATTATATACACACATCTTTACAAAGTCATTGATTGACTAATTAACATGATCAAATCTGCACCAAATCTTTGATTATTTCAGTTCTATGATTACATTTGATTAGTTTTTTTTAATTCGAATTTTCCTGAGGAGATAAATTAACAGAGCCAACATCTTTATATGTACATCAATGTTAAAATGTAGAAGGTTAAAGATTAATATATGCCATGAGGAAAATAATCATTTTAAATGAAATGTACAAATGTGATGTGAACATTTATATTATGACGAACAAACATCAAGGGAAGTTGGGGGAAAAGCCACAATCGAGTGAAATGTGTGAATACTGATGAAGTCAATATGCTAAACATTATGAAATATACCACTAACAATGAAATACAATTAACCACAAATTATTTGCTGCCATATAGGTCAAAAGATAACAATTTGGAAATGTTATATTACAAATATTTCAGTACAAAATGAGAAAGCGCTTGTAGAAAAGGCAGTTAATATAAGCAGAACCTTTTTTGCGGTCCTAATACAGAAGAATATATATACATATATGTGCTTGAAAATTAAGTAGATCTTGTACTGTTTGGTTTTTTAATTTCTTAAGAAATCTCATACGCACTATCAAGGAAGAAATCACCTATTTAGCACAAAATATGGAATTTCTGTTTCTTTGTGAAAATGGCTTTTCAATGGAATGTGATTGATATCAGCTAGGCCTCTCTCATAAATCTAGATCTTCTGCATAAAACATTCTATTTTCATTATACTTCAAAGAAAGATGATTATTGAAGGCTCTTTAACAACTCATATTTTCTTGTTTACTTGAAGATACCTCCACTGTATTAGTCTTCTCTTAACCATCAGCTGGAATCCCACACAAGAAAACAAAGAGTGTGGCTGTATTTCGTCATTTGAAGAAGCTGTCATTTATAATCGTCCACACCTTACCTCAAGTGACCGTGATTACTTTTTCTTTTTGTAGATTCTACTGATAGAGATCTTCTTCTCTTTGCCATCTGATGGAGGGGATCGCCCCTTCAGGTCCACCACCTGTATTGGTGGTGGTGGTTCCGCCGTGACACGCCCCACCCTCGGCTTTGGAGTTGTTGCATCTTGGGATGACCTTGGTGACCTTTGATCTCCGCTGTTTCCTTGGTGGCTTGAAGCTCCATTTGTGTGACTGGATGATGAGGCTGTGCTTGGTGAGGGGTGTGAAGTTGGGGGAGAAGAAGGTAATGTTTGGGGTCTTGGTCCTGCTGGGTGTCTGGTAATCTCCAGCTGTTTGCTAGATGGAGGAGGTGGTTTAGTCTTAGGCTGAGGAGATAATTTGAGATAAATAGATTCATAAAAATTTAATTCTCACAAGTTCATTGGTGGGGGTTTCCTTGCAACAAGTATCCCCAGACTCTGATTACATTGATATTTTTTTGGGGGAAATTTACTTGTATTTTCAAAAATAAATTCAAATGTCAACTGGTAATTTGTTGTTACTGTCAATCATGCGGAAAAAATGGCAATTAAATTTGAAAATGAAATGAAGAAATGATAAACATATGGACTTTATTCCTCATTATACTAGCCAATATGCCTTCAGAATTATATGGATACCCATTTGTTCCTAAAAGGGGAGTAAAGGAAAAAATTTGAAAAATACGAAAATTGCCACTTTTTGGCAAAAAAAAAGAAGAAAATTTTCAATACTCTCCGTTTTCTCATCATGATAGTCCCAATATGCTCTTAGCATTATTATGACTCCTGGTTGTTCCCAAAAAGGCTATTGAGCAAATATTGGAAAATTCAAAAAATCGCTACAGGTTAATATGCCCTCAGAATAACATTGATCCCAGTTTGTTCTCAAAAGGGGTGTTAAGGCAAATCTTTTTAAAAAATCTAAAATTTCTACTTTTTGGAAAATATGGCAAGGTCAAAAATTCGAAAAATCGCCACAGGTTAGTTCATCATTTTTGCCAAAAAGTAAAAATTTTCAATCTTCCTTGCTTTTTCATCATGAAAATCTCAACATGCCCTTAGAATTATTTTCACTCCTGTTTGTTCCCAAAAAGGCAATTGGGCAAATATTGGAAAATTTGATTTGCCCCAAAATGCAAATTTCCAATCTTCTCTGATTTTTTCATCATGAAAGTCCAAAATTGCCCTCAGAATTATATGGATCTTTGTTTGTTTCCAAAACGGGAGTAGAGGCAAATTTGGGGGAAAATCGCCACTTTTTGGCAAAAATGGCAAGGAGGTCATCATTTTTGCCAAAAATGAAATATTCTAATCTAGTAACTGGGGTATACATACATTATTTTTTACAAAGAATTGCAACTTTCAGTATATTGTTTAATGCCGCTCTATTTTAAGCCCTATTTAAATTTGTATCGAAAGAAAAACATTCATTTTTTACTGAATCCACATTAGTGACATTTCCTCTATCAACTGTGACTTACCTGTTTTGTAACTGAGTCTACAGATGGTGCTGTGTCAGGTAGATCTAATGTACAGTATGATATGAAATGAAATGTAATGAAGTGTAACAAGTGGAACAAATGATACAAATGATATGGGCAAGGTGCCTAAAATGTTAATATTGTATTGTTACGGAGCAAAGAAGAAATGGTTCTTGCAGTGTAATTTTTATTGGAAAAGAGTGGGGATATAATGGAAGATGGGATGGAGTGCCATGACAATGTCTTTACTCCCACCCCTACCCCTGCAACAACAAAAAAGGAAGAAGAAGTATATAAAAGAGACAGATATTCTGTATATCTACACTTCATTGCAGCCTAGTTTAAATGCTTTCAATGGAATCCCATGAAAACCGAGGAATTCATTTGCTTCATAAAATGTTGGCAATGGACTTTAATACCGATCACCTGATGATAGAATGACTCCCACATAAACCCTTTCATGAGTATTAAAACAATCAATGGAAAGAAAGAATGAGATGAAAGTTGTTTTACCCAGTAAATCATCAGCATCACCAAAGTCTGGGTCATCAACAGGACCACTTTCATCACTTTCCTGAAAAGCGAGATCATCATCATCAAGGGGATAGTCTTCATCCAGGAGATCATCTATTAAAGAGGAAAACAACAACAAAAACTTCAATTAGAGGACATCTTAACATGATGAAAATTATCTATAGAAGTACAGATTTGCACTTATTTAAGCATATGTATCCCTCAAATAATATCTTGACTATGGTTAATGTGGTTCATGTCTTAATTCCAGGAGAAACACTACATTTTAAATTGTCAAATCTAAGGGCAAAGGGAGTAACAATATATTTCAAATTGTAAATAAAACACTTTTAACTTCTAGATACAAACTTAACACTGTTGGATCGAGCAGTAGGAATAGTAAAGATGTAATATTTGGGAAAGGCTGTCACTCCAGCTAATGTTAGTTTCACCTTTTAGATTGGAGGGTTAAACAGCCTTTTGGCACAACCCTTTTAAATATTTGCCACTCTTCAACCAAAATATTCTTCATCCAAATTGTTGGACGATCAAGTGCAGCTTAGATTTAAGAAAGGTAATGATAGCACACATTGCCTTGAGCATCCCAAAGGACCGATGTGTGTATTGTACATGATAATGTGGCCGTTTTAATGATCATTTTGTAAAACATCGAGTTATCCATGTTCAACATCTTCATCTCACCATCATTGTCTCCTTCCTCCTCTATAGAGTTCTGTCTGATAATCTGTTCAATCTGGTCTGCTTCATCCTTCTTCATATCAGCATCCTCAGGAACACCAAAGGTCTCTGGAAGCTCATCATCAAACATGGTGATGCTTATTCTGGGGATCAACATCCGTCTTCTTGATCGGTCTGGTGCTTCTGCAGCCTCCTCCCGTCCTTCCTCCTTCCTCTTTTCCTCCTCCTCTTTGCCTTCATCATCATCGTCATCAATTTTATTGGATTGCATCTCGCTCCTACCGGTCCTTGATGATATTTTTGAGGATGTGAGTGGTGGTCTGAAGGACTTCGGTACATGCCGACGTGGAGAGGTTTCCTTTTTTTGCTTAGCAACAGATGAGGGAATGGCAGCCTCCTGACTGGAAGTTTGTTTCGACGATACTAAGTCTGTCTGATCAAACTCTGAATTGTCTGTGTTATGCCTGCTTGCATTCTCTGGTGACATGCCAGCCATTTCATCAAGCATGTTGCTTATATTTTCATCCTTAAGAGTCTGAAAGAAAAAAAAAGAAATATCAAAATAAATCAACAATACTTCAAAGATTAAGGCAAGTAAATGTGTTAATAAGGATGAAACTCGGGTTGATGTAGAAAATTGCAATAAGATATATGTACACACCCAGCAAATTATAACATTTGTTGCAAAATTGAACAACCCTTTATGTTAGGTATAAAAGTTAAAAGAAAAATGACACTTTAAATATTCAATATAGCTTAGATGTCTAATTCTCAGGCATACAATAGCACTCTTACAGTCAAAATCTGTTTGACTTGGTAGATCACCATACATGGTAGAAAAAAAATAAAGAAAGTGTGAGATGTCGTCATCTGTACCAGGCTTATCAAGAAACAGATGGAGCTACCACTTTTTCAAAAGACTTACTTTCTTTCTCTCTTCTTCCTCTGCTTCTTCATCTTCCTCCTCTATTGTAAACTGCTTGTTAAGAAGACCTCTGCCTTCAGGGGGTGCTCCCATCTTCTCCACTTTGTCAAATTCTCGTAGGACATCATCTAGAGTTGTATGGCTGGCATCACGCTTTGCCTCAGCCTGAATGTTTAGAAAAGATAAATGAAATTTTAGCACATTGTAATCCCGCAAAATATCATGAATGTTCATTTTGAAATAAAACAGCAGCCAATAAATAATTGAGATTATTGAAGGTTGGACCAATCATTTGCAAACAAGAACAAGACAGACAGCTAAAACACAAATATATCCTAATAAATAAAATGAGATCTTCAATACAAATGTCTCTATGAATGGAAACTACCTTGCATATAATGCTGTATTGTGAAGCCTTGGGCAAGGTTTCCATTGTCAAGAACTCTTCAAGATATACATATTTGTTTAAATAAATTTAAGAACTGGTCAATTTGTCATATCAAGCAAGAAATCACAAGAAACATGTGATTTTCATTGCACGAAGACCACACCCAAACTAATAACTAATTACCTTGGTCAGCCTTGTGAGGGCAGCAAACCTTTCCTCCTGCGCTTCGATCATCTTCTCAAAGTCCTCCTGTTTCTTCAACAGCTCCTCAATATCACAAGAATCATCCTATACAAGAAATAATCATAATCACATCAAATAAAATCATAAGAATACATCCATGTTCATGCAGCTATACACGCTTAATAACTGCTAAAAGAAGAAGCAATCTCGAATACAAGAAGTCACTTGTTCTCAAACTCATTATACATTTGGTTTTTAATGAGGCTTTTTCCTCATTGTAAAATTCAGTGGGTTGTTAGCTCTTTAAGTGGTACAATAAGGTCCCTCAGTAGCTTTTGACGGATTTCAACACTCAGGTCTTTGAGACAGTATTTATACACCATGTGTAAACACAATAAACAAAAGAGCTCCCATGTCTCTTTTCAATTTGAAACCTTCTACGGCTTCTGTAAATCCTTCTTAGAATCACTGGACCATGAAATCTTTCAATAGAGATTTCTTTGTCAGAAAGTGACAAATGAAAAGTTTTGTCTCTTTTCCCCTAGTTTGAAGAAAACCCCAGGATGAAAATCTTGCCTCATCATTTCTTCTATTGAGTTTTTTGTTTTTTATTTCCTTGCTCTTCTCTTTCCCCACTCTCTCAGTAACCCTTTCTTTAGATTTATCTTATGTATGGTATTTAAAAACCTTGCTCTGTCCTGAAAAAATGCACATTTCTTAAAATCCTTGGATATCCCATTTTGTGCAAAACTGTTCCAACATCCCAATTTCTATCCTTTTAGTCATAAAAATGGGAACAAAAGTATTGGAAAACAAAAGAAAGAGAGGAGATAGAGAGCGAAAGAGAGAGGGAAGGAGAGAGAAAGAGAGGAGGGGGCCGGGGCGGGGGTTGGTGAGGTGCATGAGCTAGTGACTGACAGGAAGAAAATTAAAATGAAAGGAAAAGACAGGATAAGAGAAATACAGTAAGGGGAGGAGGATAGCAAAGAAAGAGAGAGAGAGAGAGAGAGAGAGAGAGAGAGAGAGAAAGACAGGACAAGAGGGAGCAAGGGAAGACAATCATAGTGCATATAAAGGAAAGAATGAGAAACAGGGACACAGAACAAACAATTAAATCATCCATAGGTTAATTAGTTTCTTATGTGCACATAAAACATCCCAAATGGTGGACTATACATGTAGATTTGTCTCTTTACTTTCAGCACCTCTAAAACCTATATATGGTAATTCAAAATTATTGGCACAATTGGTTGATTGGTAATATTATTCAAAATTTATGATGTAAACAGGTTTCAAACCTACCAGTAATACATAATTTGAACAACAAAATCAAATGTTTTTCATCAAAAAAACAAAAGGTGTCTCTTGAATGAAGGGTATGAAAATCTGTAGATCATATGTCCATACTCACATATTTGTATATATTAAGTATTAAATTATGAGCCAGGACTAGACAACTTCAAGATCCCCTTTTCCTGTTATGAAACCTGTGCCATTTTTCGGGGATGACTGGTCCTGTTTGATAGGATCTTTGTCATTAAACCAGGACTTGGCTCTATCAAAGACCCCTCCCTCTCACCTTCCCTGTAATTAGACCTGTACCACTTACCAGGAATGACTGGTCTACAAGGATAGGGTCCTTATCATTGAGCCAGGAATCTGCCACTTCAAGGTCTCTCTGCAACAGGAAGGTATCTAGTTTGGCCTCATAGTTGTTCTGCCTCTCTTCACACTTGGCATTCAGATTGACCCATGCCTGGTCCAGTTGCCGCACTTTAGCCTCAACCTTAGGATAACAATCATTGTGATAAGGTAATTTGTTTTCCTGAAAATACAGGGTACCAATAGCTTTCCTATTCCATCACCAAAAGAAACACCAAGTTAAATTGTCTCATGCAAAAAAATAAAACATTAGATAAGAACAGCAATTTTAATGCAGAATATCTTCAAACAGATAAGGAATAAGAGTATAACTACCAAAAAACAAAAACATCCTCTAGTCACACATCTAATATTCATTTTGCTTGAGAAATTCCATACGCTTTTCCACAATTTAGTTACAGTGATACAAAATTTCCTGGGACTTGTTTCATAACATTCACAAAAACAATTTCCTTATGATACAATCCCAGTTCCAATCCACACTTAAATTCCAATTTCCTATGTAAATAACAGTCATTTTTAATATTCAACGTAAACAATAGTTCACTAGATAAACACTTTGATTACTTGTATCTCTTACACAGGAAACAATCACATTTAACTGTAATTGCCAGGCAACTTACATCTTTAGATAAAAAGTGATCCTCGTCAATCAGCTTCTTGCCCGTCTCAATGAAGTCTGCAATGTTGGTAGCATGGAGGGAGATCTCTATTTGATGTTCAGAATGTTTGTTGATGAGAGCTTCAGCGCTGGTCACATCATGTGGTGTCTCATCTGATGAGAGCAGAGCATTCATCTCATTGATCCATGTGCTGTAGGTGGAAGTGGTGTAGGAAAGTAATTGGTTAAAAATTTTGATCAAATGTCACTCATCTACACCAATTTTTCTGTTCAGTACCTTGATGGGCTCAAGAAAAATAGTGAGTAATAACAATGATAGATAAAGCAAAAGCACTACCTGTATGTTGATTTTCCAATGCATCTATGAACCCTGTTCTTTGGGTTTATATATTTTCTACTAGATATCTAAAGTGATATTTCCTCTGTTCAAACTTTTAGTCAACAAGCAGAGAAATAAAGATCTACAGATTGCTGTTCCTCAAATGTTGGGTGATGATTGCACCATATTTCAAATAATTCACTTAAGTATAAGAGCTTAAATATGGACCTAAATTGACCAGTAGGTTGAGAGAGCCTTTCCCTTTTTCATTTCTGGGATAACATATGCACCAATTTTCAGCACAACACATATTCATGTTCCTAAAAAATTCTCTACATGGACCATACCCAATCTGCCAACACAGCACAGTCAAACAATAAACAAAATGAGGATGAACAGCTGTGCAATCAATGTCCTTACCTCAGTTCCCTGAATTCATTGAAGTAGAGCTGAAGCTGTTCTGCCTGCATCAGTCTGTCTTTCCTCATGGCTGCTCTCTCCAGTAACATGTTCCATGCACTCACCATAGAATCATTCTCATCACTGATGTGTTGATAGGCATCAGTGTATTCTTCTACCAGCTGAGCAGCTTGGGTTGAGGTGGACTCTACCTTCTCCTCTACAGCAGCTAGATCCCTCTGCAATTCAACAAGATTCAGTTGGTTTTATTCATGACTAACATTTCCATGGCCATCCCTTTCATTTTGTTTTACTTCTTTCATCGTATTTGTTCTCATTTTAAGATTGAGCACCAAGAATATCAAAGAAATACAAAATGATATCTGTGATTTCTTACCCCTTCATCAACCCTTTTCCATCATTCACATTTTGTTGTAACATTCTTCTACGACATTCTTCAGCGACTCCCTTTTAATGGGAGTAAAATCAACATTCTTTCTAAAATGCTGAAACCACAAGTTTAATCTCGAGTGAAAATTTACTTTGGTATCTGCTTCTATCTATGTATGATAGTGCCGACATATATCTACGATGTAAAAGTAAATCTTCAGCGACTCCCTTTTAATGGGAGTAAAATCAACATTCTTTCTAAAATGCTGAAACCACAAGTTTAATCACGAGTGAAAATTTACTTTGGTATCTGCTTCTATCTATGTATGATAGTGCCGACATATATCTACGATGTAAAAGTAAATCTTCAGCGACTCCCTTTTAATGGGAGTAAATCAACATTCTTTCTAAAATGCTGAAACCACAAGTATAATCACGAGTGAAAATTTACTTTGGTATCTGCTTCTATCTATGTATGATAGTGCCGACATATATCTACGATGTAAAAGTAAATCATGTCTGAAAAAAGCTTTAAAAATAACCACAGAGAATTTGCAATGGTCGGTCTATATTCACCTCGAAGCCTGTATGTCTTCTGACCAGGGCTTGGACACTGGGTAGGTCATGGCCGTAATCTTCACTGGACACTGCTGTATCCTTCTCCTGGATCCATGCTAAGGTCTCAGCAATATCTCGATCAAAGGCATGCACTACTCGCACATCAGCTAGAGCCTACGTATGATCAAAAGTTATCACATGATAAAATATAAATCTGCATGCAATTTTGTCAATGCCTTTAAAACTATTTTACTTCTTTACGGAATTGAGTGAATAATAATCTTCACATGTGAACCAACAGAATAAAGACAATCGGGTTTGTGCAAATTCAAGGTACTTAAACTAATCACCTAGTATGCTTGAATCACAGGTAGTCACAGAAAATCTTTAAAGTCCATCTGGTTTTGGTGCAATACTAACTGTTTGCAACATGCATGGCCTTCAGGAATGCTTAACAAAAATAACTTCACACTATATTTATTTATTAGAGGACCCCAGTCAAAGTATATTTCAATATCAATGTTCTTGACAGTGACTTAGTCTGTAATGGTTTATTCTAGTACAAAGTTTCAGTCTTTGCTTCTAGTATAAGGTTTCAATCTTTGCGTCTAGTAAAAGGTTTCAGTCTGTGCTTCTAGTATAAGGTTTCAGTCTTTCTGTCTAGTATAAGGTTTCAGTCGCTGTGTGTAGTATAAGGTTCGGTCTTTCCGTCTAGTATAAGGTTTAGGTCTTTCCGTCTAGTCTAAGGTTCGGTCTTGCGCCTAGTTTCAGTCTTTCCGTCTCGTATAAGGTTTAGGTCTTTGCATCGAGTATGAGGTTTCAGTCTTTGCTTCTAGTATAAGGTTTCAGTCTTTCCGTCTAGTATAAGGTTTTGGTCTTTGCTTCTAGTATACCGTTTTGGTCTTTGCGTTTAGTATAAGGTTTCAGTCTTTCCATCTAGTATACGGTTTCTGTCTTTCCATCTAGTATAAGGTTTCAGTCTGTGCTTCTAGTATAGGGTTTCTGTCTTTCCATCTAGTATAAGGTTTCAGTCTGTGCTTCAAGTATAAGGTTTCGGTCTTTGCATCTAGTATAAGGTTTCAGTCTTTCCGTCTAGTATAAGGTTTTGGTCTTTGCTTCTAGTATAACGTTTTGGTCTTTGCATCTAGTATAAGGTTTCAGTCTTTGCTTCTTGTATAAGGTTTCAGTCTTTCCGTCTAGTATAAGGTTTCAGTCTTCGCTTGTAGTATAATGTTTCAGTCTTTGCTTCTAGTATAAGGTTTCAGCCTTGCTTCTAATATAAGGTTTCAGTCTATGCTATTTTAGATCTCACCTGTGTCCTAGCATTTGTAGCCTCCTTCAGTTCATCCCATCTGACCTCAAGCTCCTGACATTTGGTTGCTATGGTATCATCTTCATCAATACCACTCTTGATAAGGGTGTTGGCCTTGTTACCGATAGCCCTGATACGACCCTCGTTGGTGAGAATATCTTTGGTGAAACTGTTGAATCTTGCCTGCAAGATCTGATAAATGCAAGAGAGGACAAATGATGACCAATTAAATCACCCCTATACAATGAGAACAAATTGAATAGGAAATATCAACTTTTCTAAATGATTTAACAAAAAGGAAAATCTATGTCTGTGTATTAAACACACTAAAGCAAATGAACTACTTGTATGTTAATTTGAAGGAGCGTCACACTTTTAATACCGAAGATGGTTTGGGTGGTCTTTTTTAATGAATCTTCCTTAAAAACATCTTATCTTACATTCTTTTGTTAAGTCCCTTGATCTAGTCATGTTCTAGAGTCTGAATGAGGCATATTCCTATTTCTGAAGTAATCTTCACAATTTGTCAATTTCTATACCCTAATTTTACAGGTGCTACCAATCAAGCTCATTCATTAGTTTTACAGTTCTGGCCCTGCATGCATCAAGAAAAATCCAGGAAAAAACAACAACAGAAATGTGACATCCTTGCCTCCTATTCCTTACCTCAACATGTTCCAGGTCCTTGCCATAGTCTTCTGATAGGGCCAGGACCTCTTTCTCCTGGATCCAATCCACCATCTCATCCATCTCTCTCAGGAACTCAAACTGTTTGAGATGGCCCATCAGGACATGTTTCCTATCCTCAAGAAGGTCCAACACCTCCTGGTACTGACTCTCTATTTCATTCTAGCATTTACCAACAAACAATAAAAGAAGAGATAAGTTAACTGCCTTCATACTTGTAGTTCAGTCTTCTTGATAACTTGAGCCCCCCATAAAGAAATCATAGAATTCATATCCTCATGATTTATGAAATTACAGGTAAGACTGTTGATTTTAAAACAAAAAGGGCCTGCATTGCTTTTTGAGCTAGATGATTATTCCATTCAAGAAAAAAATGTTTTTGGATATTTCTGTCAAACAGCAGCACATTTTGAAGAAAACAAATTATTGCCTATCAAAAAATTCTCCATCATCTCTGAATGATATTGGTGAATGTTCCTATCAACAAAATTTAAATCCTCTTTTTTTTAATACTCTTATTTTTTTTCTGTATCAATCTCAGACAAAACAAATATTCATCCTGTTCAAAATATCTACTGCAAAATATGTGTTAAATACTGACCTCCATGAAAAAGGTACATTGGAATTCTCTACTAACCTGTCTTTCCTGTACATCCTTCATAAGAGGGTTGGATGGATCAGACAGGTTACTGGCAGTGGTTGCTAGAGCTTGCAGAGTTCCTGAGTAGCCTTCTATGTCTAGCTCCAAACCATCCAGCTTCTTTAACAAGGACACCACAGAGTCCTCGTTCTTGCCGCAGTCTGTGCTTGTCACTAGAGGGCGCTTGTCATTCATCCAGGACTCGGCTTCCATCAGGTCAGAGAGGAACTGGAGGCAAAGTAAGTAACAAGAAGTTTAATGAACACAATATCTATACTTACTTAGACCCTTTCATAGCATGTATTTTCAATATCAAACATTCTTTAAAAACAATCATTTAGTTTGAACTTGAGGGATGGAAGACCCTGATCTGCATCAATTTTGTTTTTCACAGGGATCCACAGTACTGATGTCATGGCAAGTATATATTAGTTTTATAGTGTGATGCAAACAATTATCAACTGCTGTATTCCCAACCTCACCATACATTGATGAGCTGTATTTAGAAAACACTATGGAATGAAAAATGTACAGGTCCTTCCACCACAGGAAATGCCCTTTTAAACAATATACTGTGAATCATAGCCTCCTGTTTGATTGAATACAATATTGCTCTGCTAGATGGACTTTAGCAACTATATGTTTTTGTTTCTACCTTCTGAATATCAAATGCAGAAGAGAGTTTCCTTTTTCTTTCTGAAGCAGCCTCCTTGAGTTGACTCCATCTTGAGTTAAGATTCGTCTCTTGGTCTTTGATCTCACTATTGCCATAGTGACCCGTATCTACCAGCTGGTGAGCAGTGTTAGACACTGCACCAATCAACTGCTCATGGGCTGTTATCTCACTCTCCAGCATCTAGTGAAGAAAATGAAAGATTTTAAACAGGATTAACGAATGTATTAGAATGTATCAACATCACACATTTTCTCCAATTAGTTATTTGTTGAACTATGATGAAAGCAAAAATAATCTCAATACAATATGAAAACATTTAAAAAGGGGAATATTGCTCTAATAGATGGACTTAAGCAATGAGAGTAGGCCGTTAAAGAAGCAATGAGAGTAGGCCGTTAAAGGCAGGGTGTAATAAAGTGGACAAAATAAATTTGGGACTTAACAGCAGCTCGGTAATAAGTTATCTTATATCAAAAGACATCGTCATTTGCATATGAACAACAGAAAAACCTTACTTGATGTCTCTTGACTAGGTTTTGAACTGCAGTCAGGGAGTTGCCGTATTCATTGGATGATGCTATGTTCATTTTCTCCTGTATCCATGACAACTCATCATCAACATCTCTTGAGAACTTGTATAGGGTGAAGGCATCATCCAACTGCTTCTGTCTCTTTACAGCCAACTCAGTAACTGCATCATACCTTCAAATGCAGAGAGAAAGAGTAATGAGCATTACTACTGAAGGGAATGAAAATCTAACGTCCTTTTCTCTCATCATACATCAATAGATTCATAGGCATATATATATATATATATATATAGGTCCATATAAAATTTAAAGATTTTTTTCTTTAAAGTGAAAAACAGTGAATTGGAAAAAAGGACACAGTCCATTACATTTCTTTAGATGTTTTTTTCTACAAGCAGATACAATCTCATGGTCAAGGAATTTCATTTCTTTAACAAATTTGAAGACTGTAGCCTTACCTTTCATAAACTGAATCTGTTTTGTTGATCATGTCATCTGCTAGGAAGTTCTCTTCTGCTTTGAGTGTCCCTGCTGTTTGCTTGATCTCAATCACTTTCTCTTCATATGATTCAATATCAAGGTTGAGAGCCTGGTGATAATGAAAGGAGAAAATAAGGTTTAAAATCATATCACTGCTAAATTCACTCCAAAATAATATGTTTCAGTATCAAAAGACTTTTCTTGCTAGCATGGTTCACAAATGGTTCACAAATATGTTTGCCATATCATTAAATCAATTCATATCAATGACAATTTCTTAAATAAATGATCTCAGATAAAAGAGAATTGCAACAGATTTTTCTAATTTAAAAGGAATTCTATACCTCTTACGTTATGAGGCCTTCCTGTTCAATGATCTTTCAAACCATGAAATTTGTTATTAAACCATTCAATCAATAGTGTCTTTTCCTTGCAGTTACAAAGCGCTTCAATGCATATTCTTGACATGTGATAAGCCTATAAGCGAATAACCATTCTTAAATGTGTACCTGCACATCTAGTTTCATTTGTCCAGGTAATAATGTTTGTTTCAACCAAAGAAACTATTGCATAGAGATGATCGATCCAAGAATACATATTAATTGTTCTTTACCTGATGTTTCTTAATGAGATGCTTGACACTGGCCATGTCCTTGCCTACATCACTGGACTGAAGATGGCTCTCTACCTCACTCAACCACCCACTCATATCATCTATGGTACGCTGGAGGACATGGGCCTTGTGTGTGGGATCAAAGAACATAAATCAGACATTACAGAAAGGGTCTTTAAATGAAACATGTAGAGTCAACAAATCACATAATCAAATGATACTTGATCTATCGTATAATATAACTCAAGTCACAAATGTAATGAAATAAACAATTTAAAGGGTATATTTACATTTTCTTGAAGTAAATGCTAAGTCTTCTACAAAATGTATGTCATGATCTTTCCTTTAGCTCTCAACTTTACCTTAATTGTCCAGATTCAATTTCTACTAAATTTATCTTATAAAATATTGCACAGGTTACAATACATATTCAAAATTCTTCCATGTTCCATTTTGTATAGGGTCTCAACATACTAACTCATTTCTATTTCTAGAAATATGAAATTGCTGGCTGACCATCCATTTGCATCCTTCTGCCAATGGTAAGTAGACAATACTTGTAATCAAATTCCTACCTTGTATGCCTGCTGTAGATGATCTTGTTTCCAGGCACACCGATCCATAAGATGTTGCCATCTCTGTTCTAGCTCAAGAAGTTTCTCCTTGATGTCAGCTGATGCATGATGCTCCTGTTCAATCATAGCCTCACCATGCTGTGGAAAACAACACTTTTTTATTATCACCATCACATTATTTTCCTTCCAATGATGAAATAATTAATATTCTATATCATAGGTATTAATATTCATGTAAACTTTTGGACTTTGTTATAGACATTACAGTAGGATGGAGAGCACTAGATATGTGATAATAACAAATGTATTTATTTTTTGGAAAAAAAGAATGTTATCTTTGATATTAACAAAATATTTTGTCAAAACTTGAAGATGAATACTGAGGCTGAAAGTCAGCATGGTGAAATAGTGATAGAGGGTAATATATGAAAGACATTCAAGGAGGTGCACTTAAGTCCACTCTTTCCCAAGAGTATCAGCATATTCTGAATAAAAATGAGTACCTACCGAACAAACCAGATTTCACTGCAAAATTTAGCAACAATCTCTTTAAAAATACAAATTCTTGTTTATGATGCTGGTGAGGGTGTAGTAAAAAATCTACAAACCTGTTGAACTGAATCCACTCTGCCCCTGTTGGAGAGCAGCTCTGCTTCAAAGGCCTGGTGCTTCTGAAGCTTGTGGGTGAGGTTACTCTCATCACGGAAGGACTCATCCGAAGCAATTTGGGTCTTTTCGCTGATCCAGGAGCCCACCTCATAAATGTCCTGTAGAAACTGGTGCATCTCAAGGGACTCGGCCAAACGCTTCCTCCTTGCCTCTGTCTCTTGATATAGCTTGTCTCTCCTACATATAGTAAACGTGAATGAATAATGGTTTTCTCTATTTTTCCAAATTGCAAGAACCCCCAAGAACATAACAAGAACAGGGAGCATGGAAGACTCACAAAATGGTTTCTGTGACCAGAGATCTCAGAGTCAATACGCATTTGTAAAGTATGCTTTACATGATCTATTGCTGTAAGAGAATGAGACATTGGGGATGAACGCCTCATCCAAGGAAACTAGAGTACTGATTCGGTCTTGAACCTTGGATACTCTGTTCCTGACATCATTGCTGTATTCAGTGTGTCAAAACAACTTCCATTTATGCCTACTTACTCAAAGATTAACAAATGACCTGAGGTTTATTATATTAAAACCACTGTATTAGTCATTACACTTTTTCTTCATAAGAGTTTCTGTTACTGTCCATTAACATACGCTGGCTCATGCAATTCATTCTGTCAATATGATCTTTGACACTGACCTGTCTGCAATGGCCTGGCATTTCGACTCCACCCATCCAGCATCGTAATGACCTCCAGACACCAGCTGGGACGCAAAGACCTGGAGCTCATCAATCTTCTCAACTTGGCTCTCTAGAGTCTTCTCAAAACCGTCATGTTTTCTGGCTAGAGACTCCACCGTGGTGAGGGAATCCTGAAAGAGAAATGTACAGTGTGAATGCAACCTGATATGCGTGAATAATCTTCTCATATCCTGATGATGCAAATTGTTATTTATTGCAGGTGATACCAGCTTCACATTCGTACATTAAAAATGGGTAGAGTTGGATTATCTTACTCATAATTTTTAATAAAATTATCATTATGGTCCTCAAAATCATCTTTTTATTTTTCATAATGCTAATCATCACATCCTCTTCCCCCTCCTCATCACCATTATCTGCATCATCAGTTATCATCTTCATCATCACCATCAACATCAGTATCTAGTAGTTACCCCCAGAATCCACAAAAAATCCACACTATGCCCATCTTTCTTTGTTGGGGGCTCCAAATCATATTTACATTCATCAAAATGCTTATCTTCCTCCTCCTGCTCCTCCTCATCATCAATAACATCCTTGTATCATAATACATGTACTTTTCTTGACTCCTCCTCCACACTATCCTCACTAGGGATCCTTTTCACAAAGCCTTTTTAAAATGACAAACTACAAAAATCAGTGACAAATCTGTTGATAACCAATCAGAAGCAAGGATTTCAGTAGCTTATAACAATAACTGTCATTTGTCATTGATGACAAGTGTTGTGAAACACCCCCCAGAAGTACTTACCCCAGCATCCTCCTGGGTGATAAAGGCCTCCTTGGATGCCAGCCAGCTCTCTGCCTGCTCTGTGAACTCCTGGAACACTTGAAGATCAAAGCACTGGGCCAGGAGTGTCTTCCGCTCCTCCCAGGCAGTCTCCACCTGGGCTTTGGCCTCGGTCAGCTGCTCCAGGCACTGCTTGATGTCCTCGGATGCATAGTGACCCTTGTCCACCATGGAGGAGCTCGTCTCATAGAGGGACTCGAACTTGGCATTGCGACCATCAATTTCAGCCTAGGAAAACAGAAAATGAAATGATGCTCAATTTACCCATACAAGTGATCATATGT
>BEXV01000043.1:448285-481183 GCA_003118195.1 Hemicentrotus pulcherrimus | reverse complement strand
GGTGAATGGAAATCTCACAAAGCAATAAAATGGCTCTGCATTCCATTCCAGACATTTAAGTGTTGACAGATTTTTTTATAGCCTGTTTTATGTCTTTTTTTCATGGAAAAACGGTTGGGGAAATTCAAAAATGGTTGTGAGAATTTACTGTTAATCACTGTTAGAGGGTGCCTCCCATCGACGCCTTCAAATAAAACCATAGATATCTTTGTGGTTTGAGAATTTTTTCAGGATTTTTTGCCTGTCAGAGGGTTAGTACAGTAAAAGGAATATAGTAAGTAACATTTTATACAAAAATTAAGCAATTTTTTCCATCAACCTTCAACAATGTTACCCAGTCACTTTAATGAGACTTGACATGATCAGATAGCAAATCTGACACATGAATCCGACCAACATACCTTTCTCTCCTTGTGTAGCTCACACAAATTCTCCACTTCACTAGATGTTTTGGCGAGCTCCCCAGAAGTCATGTGATTGATCACCTGACCAGTCCAACCCATCTGTCACAAAGAAAAACAATGCAATAAAGTCTGGTAAATTACATAATGTACATGATTAAACTGAAGAAAATAAAAAGGAAAAAAAAATTGCCCTCACAATGGAATAATTGCCCTTACAAGTGATGATTAGTCTGTTACAGTTATGGGGTATAGAATAAGTAATTATTGATGTCACCAAGCTCATTCCTCATCAATTCTTCGTGCACATAACAATACCTTACTACAAGACTGTAGAACTTTTAAAAGAGGCATAAACAATAAAGGGACACTTCTGATTACTCGTTGATCTTTTACAAATGATTTTTTTATGAAACCTAAAAATAAGTTCATATCCAGGTCACAAATTAATAAACTACTGCAGACAAGTTTTCCTCACCATTTCTCTGTATTCCTTGTAGAACTTTTGAAGATTGAGGGAGCTATCGAGCTTCTCCTGCCGCTGCTGACTCAGTTCACAGAGGGCGCCCCATTGCTTCTCTGCTTCCTGTTCTATGGCTAGGACTGAGGCCTTCTGGGAAGGTTGCCTCTTGCTGAGCTCTGCAGCAGTCTTCTTTAGCTCCTAAATGAGAAAACAATTTTCAAACATTAGTAATATCAACATACAATACCAAATTTTCAATTAAAAGTTAGAGTTTATCTCGCACATCATGCATACAAAATTGGGAAATTCCTTATCAAACCTGATCCTTATCCTACATATTTTTCATGAGCTTATATGTAAAAAATGTAAATGAGTTGGGGTTATTGTAAGATATTAGGTTTGAAACCAAATCATGCAAAATACACTCTCTAATACTTTTAAATCATTCAGTAGCATTGGGGGGGGGATGTTTCTTTGAGGACTCAAACAAATTTGAGAGGAACATGAAGAAAGTGTTTCAAGAATCCCCCTCCCCCATATATATATATATATATATATATATATATATATATATTCTTTTAGAATACTCCTAAAACCAGTAATCCCAAATTGCTTTGATATGAGGATATCTTGCATTATTAACACTAAAATAAAATATAAAACTAAACAACATATCAATCAATCAAAAATATCCAACCACTCACCTTGAGTCTAGTTTCTATAGCTGTAGAATCCCTGACAAGCTCACCATGTCTTCTCTGAAGCGACTCTGCTGAACTCACATCTTTACCTACTTCCTCGATGTCCATAGCGTTTCTCTGACATGGAAAAAAACATAAACAGTTGTATTATTAACACATCAATGTCTCAGCTTCCTTCTTTAGTAGTGAATAGGTAAGGTAAAATCTTATAATATGATATAATCCTAAATCCTAATCATATAATTACCAAGTTGTAATGCATTTGATGATAGCCTTGGAAAAACAAAGAACCCAAGCCATATAAATCTAGCTGTTTCCTGATATTCCTTAAGATGAATCATGAAAACAAGGAAAATATCAGTTTCTCTACTAAATTACATCGCAATTCTACAGCTTATATTCCAACCATAAATAAGGCTTCCTTGTAATATGTAGATACCAATTATGTGAGGAAAAATAAGGGTATCATCATTACTGTACTGTAAAAGACACAAGCAAACAATTATTATACTTCAGATTTTGATTTAAAGTTACCTTTTCACTAATCCTTTCCATGACATCATCCATGTCCCTATTGAAGGCATGGATCTCAGCAGCATTGGTGAGCTCCTTGCGATACTTGGTGAGTCCAGACTGAAGACCTTGCCAGCTAGGGGAATTAAATCATATCAACGTTTACATTATTCAATGTTGCTATACAGTGTGAAACTTGTGTATATGTAACAAAATAGAATTGACATTTCCCTCCAAAAACATTGCATGAACAATTCTTATTTGAGGTCTAGTCTGCTAAAAGAATAGTTTCATCACTTCGTTTCCCACATAATAATAAAGAAATTCCATACATTTAGGTGCCAAAAAAGGAAGGACAATGAAGCATTAGAACCCTGGGGCCCCTCTTATTAAGAGATGATTTTCATCGCAACTGATTTGCAATTGAAATCAATCGCAACTATGTACCTAAGAGATAGGAGACTGCAAACTTGCGATTGATTGGAGGTCTTGCTGTTGATTTGGATCAATTGCAACTCTTTATACGATGGGGCCCTGGTTGATAATTCTTCTACAATGTACAATTAAACCATATCAACCACAAGATTCAATAATCCTCTGACTTTTCTCATGACATGTGTACAGAATTGACAACAAAAACAAGATTTCCTAGAGAGGCATCAAGATTTGTCACCTTGCTTTGATATCCTTTGTTCTCTTTTTGATGTTGTTTGTCTGATCTGGGTTGCCTTCTTTCATCAGTCTCTCACCCATCTCACACATACGCTTCACAAAGGCGTCATCCACGGAGAGATCCTGTAAAGGAGACATGGATAAGTTCAAATTTGATGAGCTATTCTGATATTACTTCACAGTTAATACTCAAATGTCCTCAAAGCTGTTGAAATTCTCTGATATGCATAACTTTTCTTCAGTTTCGTTCAATTAAAAAATATACTGGTACAATAAAATATCATCAGTAGTAGCATTTATTGTTAAAAATGCTACATGTAAAATTTATAACATAATTTGGAAAAGTGAAATTAAGAGAGAGTTATTGACAGTGAAGTTGGGAAAATTCAAATTAAAGACTAGATCAACATCAAATTCTGAAATTGACTACTTGTTTCACCTACTATGGCATCATTCTTCACCCAACAAAAGCATTTGCAGTCAAGTGGGTCCTTGGAGGTATTTATATGTAAAGTATTGTAATTTTCATATACTTACTGAACCGATGTCATTGAGTTTCTTCTGTAGTTCCATACAGTGTTCATAGTCATTCCCAACGTCATGTGCAGACACCATCACTTCCTGTTGGTCACAAAAATGGGCAATTCAAATCTCTCAAATGTAGGAAAGAATCAAAGATATTGCAAAAGGTTTTCATAGCAATATGATATTAAAGGATGTATTCATTTTGGATTTGACAAGATCAATATTCATTTATCCAGAAGTTTAAAGTGAAGACATTTACATAATCGATTGAGAATCTGAAATCTGAATTTCACCCACCTTCTCTCTCGTCCACTTTTCGATCTTCTCCGCCATTTGGTTGTACTCCAGCAAGTCCCTGACCTCTTCTAAATGCTGCCCTCTCTTGACGGATGCCTGTCTCAGGTCATTCCATGATTTCATCATTTCGGACATTCTTTGCTTGATGTTTGTAGAGTCAGGGTGCTGCTGCTTCAAAAGCGATTCCCCCTCCTGAAAGACAATGGTAGAAACAAATAGCAGTACATTTTTTTTTAACGAATCGTAATAATATCATATTTGACAAAAATAGAAATATAAAATCAAGTTTACATCCATCCTATTTCTGAATATATGCCTCAAATATCACAAGGAAACTAGTAAATTGCTACTGGTATATGGTTTTGCAAAATTTTAATTTTAATTTTTGTTCAAAGGTTGGTTTGGTTGGAGGGGGCGGGAGAAAAAATATACTTGATTTCCCCTGAAATATGTGTATTTCAAAGAGCTACCGCTAGATAGATCATGTGCTGTGCTTTTGACTGCACAGTGAAATCCCTTGACTTGTAGCACTACACGTACATGGGTAACCTAGGACAGTCACAATGGACACAAATGCTATAATCGGTCAACACTGACATTTAGTGACCTCAAAATTAGTTTATTCCAGATGGTGTACATACAATGCACCAAACCTGCCTTATAGTACAACAATAAACTTGAGGGTGAACTATACTTTGTGAAAAGAAGGGAAATCAAGAGAGACATTATTACCTGTTTGACATCCGAGATGAGTTTCTCATTGGCTTTGATTTCAGCCTCAAAGGCTTGATGCTTCTGCAGTCTCTTCATCTTCTCCTTCAGGTTACTGAGGGATTCCAGGTCATCGTCTCCAAATGTCTTCCACTTCTCACCAATCCATGCCTGAGCCTGAGACAAAGATAAAAGTTTAAAAAATTACTATCCACATACCCGTAGTTAATAAATGAACTGAAGTTAAATAAAACCTCATAATGTACTTTTATGGAAAACATATAAATGCATCAAAGAACAAGAAAAGTGGTCAGAAGAAGCTGATATTAGCGTCAAAGAAAAAATCGCCAGGAATAGATACCATATCATTTTTAGTGGAATAAAGACAGTTTGCAAACATGTTATGACCAATCATCAATATATTTAGAAATATGAAATGTATTTTAGAATAACTTAAAGAAAACTAGATGGAACTTCGACTGCGCGCAGTCGAAAATGATGCCTCTGCCAAAGAGCAATTTTACAAACCAAAACATAAACAATTTTTGAAAGTCAAGTTTGATTGTAATCCATCATAGGGTTTTAATGATAACGCAATCACAAGCCATTTTTGCAAACATAATGAGCCCTGGGACCTTTGACCTTTGACCTTGTGAACCCAAAATCTAATCAGTTCATTGGCTCTGTAAGATACATACATGACCGAAGTTCGGCAGGAATCCATCAATCGGTTCTTGAGATAATGCGATCACAAGCTACTTTGGATATATAATGAGCCCTATTACCTTTGATCTTCGACCCAATGACCCCAAAATATAATCAGCTCATGGGCTGTGTAAGATACATACATGGCCCAAGTTTGGTGGGAATTCATCCATCGGTTCTTGAGATAACGCGATCACAAGAACGGGACGTACGGACGTACAAACATACGGACGGACGGACAACCCGAAAACATAATGCCTCCGGCTACTTTGTAGCGGAGGCATAAAAATTGTTGCAAAATTCAACTAGTCCACATAAATACAGGTAATGAGCCACTTTAGACAAACAGAGCAAGTGTCACTAACTAATTTTGCTTTTATGAGAAGAGCAATCACAAGCACTCTTAAAAGGAAAAACAGGTATTATAAGAGAGCTTCATGATAACAAATAAAAGGCAGGTTACTTACCTCTGCAATGTCTCTGCTGAACTGAGCATACAGCTTAGCAGATGATAATTTCTGTCTTCTCTCTGCACTCAGATCTCGAAGCCTCGCTCGCCTACAGGAGAAATGAAAAGTGGTATGAACTGACAGTACAAATCCAACAACAACTACCAAAGAGGGAAGAATAGATAAAGAAAGGAAGAAAGAAAAAGACCTGGATAAAGGACATGAAAAGCTCCGGGAAATATTGAACACCATTTTTATCTCCAATCACAGACTAAAGCTTATACAAGAGAGAAGGGAAAAATATCAGTGGGTTAGAGAAGGGGTGCACAAAAGAGATAGAAAGAGGGAGAAGTTAAAAAGTTCTTACCTTTTTGTAACTTCTTTCAGTTTCTCTTGAATACCCGGTGCATCAAAATGACCTTCTTCCATCAGCTGGCTACCAAATACCTGAAGTGTATTTGTCTACAAAAGGAAAATAACATAATCGCATTCAAAATGACATTCAATTAATATCAATTATTTAGAGCTCCACAAAACTAGTGCCTTATCAAATTTATAATGGAACATATGCTACTAATCAGGGATTCTAGTTATCACCAATGTTGATCTTGATTCACCTGACAACTTGTAAATTCAGAATATCATAAATAATATGGCAGTTTTTGTACTTACCTTCTCTTCTTGAGTTGCAAGAATTTTCTCAAAAGCTTCATGCTTCTTGATCTGAGCTTCAACTTCTTCCACAGTAGCTCCCATGTCACTGCTTTGAAGGTAGACCTGAGGTTACAAAAGACAACAAGTGTTCACCACTGAATGAATCTGCATTGAATGAATCTCTGAAAGTTTTAAATGATCAGCTTGTGTATTGCTGAATATTAAATCAATAAATTCCAAGAGCTTACATGCACAAGCATTATCATACATGCTTCTTATCCTAATAGCATCGAATTTAAGAACTTATGAGTAAAAAAAATGTCTCTAGGTTATAGGTTAGTTGCCACATGACAACAGTTCTTTTAAAAATGTACCACTTAAAAAGGAAATTAAAGAAGGGTCATTAATCATGGGTCTTTGCTGGCTATGCAATGGCTGTAAAACAGGACCATACAAAGTAAAAGTGCGACATACCTCTTGTTGGCTACTAAGGGTTTCTAGGATCTTGGCCTCTCTGTAGAACTGTTGCTGTTGGTGGGCTTGGTCTAGTTTCTCCTTCTTAGTTTGCCAGCCTCTGTGAAGGTCCTCCCTGGCCTGTAAGACTGCTTCAATTCTCTCCTGGATCTAAAACAATAACAGATTTACCCACGTTTAAATACTAGTCCATTCATGGGTGTCATCAAAATACACAGAAAATTGCTGCTTTCAGTTCTTTGAAGTAATTCTAAGATGAATATGGACCCACCTAGACGAATGAACTTCCAATCAAATTTTCAATGTAGGTACAAATTGTAATATAGGTATCATGTTTAGGGGCTACACACCAATCTTGACAGTGATTGATATCATCTATTCATTATTTTGACAAAATTTAAATAAGCATATGTGGTACATATGCTATAAATCAATCATCCAACTCTATTGTCTAAGGACTCAGAAGAGTATCTATAACCAACAAATAGTTAGCATGTTTTTACATGAAATATCAGCTCCAGCCATGAGGCTTATAATACCTACCTCTTCACTGGCAAAGTGCCCCTGTTGAATGAGGATCTCTCCTGCCTGAACCAAGGAGCTAAAGTTGTCTTCTCTGGCCTCAATCTCTGACCTGAGCTGCACATGGTTGTTAATCATACTCATAGTAGTGTACACATCTTTAACAGGTTCCTCAGCTTGTATCTCTGCATTTGCATTTTCTGACCACTTGATCATGTCCTTACACTGATGACAGAATATAGGAGAACACAAATAGGGTATGATTAGGGAAAAGAAAAGCCACTAAATAACCTCTATTAAAATGTACACATATGATAATTATGTCAAAGACCCTTGATGGTTTACAAGCTTTTAATTTGAGAACTTAGTGAGTAAACGTCGTACAGGTGAAATTCTTCAGAGTAGTTCATCAGCTTGTATCTCTACATTCACATTGTCCAATATGTTGAACAGGCATTGATCCTTAGGATTAATTATAGTACTTTGGATAAGACATTTATGTACAGCTGTATAGGTCCCCCATCTGCTAACCTACAAGTATGTACTTGCTTTCTTAGTATCCTGAATAAATTTTATATGATATCAAATTATCAGGATTTACTCAAATCTTTCAATAGCCAATCAGAAGTAAGGATTCCACTGTGACTTGCTTACAAGTGATTTGCTTAATAATGTAATGCAAGTGGGCTTCCTACTACAGTCAGACCTGCTTTAGTGACCACCTCTCTACAAAAACTACATTTTTTGTTTCCCTTAAAACTGGTTTCACTTTGAAACATGTACAAAAGGAACCTGTCTACAAAGACCACCTGTCTACATAGACCACTTTTTGTGTTTCCCTTGGGTGGTCGCTATAGACAGGTTTGACTGTACTATGGATGAGCAAACGGTAAGGGGCTTACCGTAGCCATGAGTCTGTGGAAGTCATTCGCGGCTTGAAGACTTGATCTCCTCTCTGTGGCTCTCTCCTGCAGGAGATTCCAGTCAGCTACCATGACACTCTGCTGCTCATCAAGCTGCATTGCGTTCTCTCCTGGGTACTCCTCCTGAAGACGAACAGCCTCATTGACAAGCGTCTGCAACTGTTTGGAGCGTAAGATTAAAGACATTGTTTTAACAATGTTAAATCTGAGATACACTGCCCTATGTGCTACCAGTGTCTGTGATACGGTGTAATATTGAAGCCATAGCAAAATCGCACTTCAAAATGATCAAGAAGTGCCTCAAAAAAGTAAAAACCTTTGAGTGACCGGTTTTACCATACTCGTTTTTCCCCAATAGAAATTGTTTACGATTTTCAATCATAAATATCTTGATAATCAGACAGGCGATCGGCTTGTAAAAGTCATGGGGTTCCTGACTGACCTAAAGGTTTATAATTATCATTGCAGCATGAGCTAAATCAAGGATTTTTTTCAAGGATCTAAGACAAATACGGATCCCTTTAAGAGATAAGAGGTTAGAGCTGCCATTTCCCAACCCATGATCATTTAAAAGAGTATTCCATATACTGTAATGCCATATTGAAAGTGTTAAGTACTGCTTTCCTGACCATCAAGGTATGTTGTCCTTGGCCATCATGCTTTGTTTCATGAAATACTTGCAACCTGGAGGCTAAACACATGATATGTTATCTTTTTATTCAGGGACATAAAACTCATGAAATGGAAACTCCTTTCAATACACATGTACAATTATTTTACAACTGTGATGATTTACAGACAAAGAGGATGTATAGAATTGCTGCATCACTACAATTGAATATCTATGTCCTTCCTATCCTCTCTACGTTTGAATAAAAATCAGTGAATGCTAAACAGATGATTTCTTTCTTCCACATGGAATGTAATGCTGTGGGAATAAGAAACAATCAAAAATTGTGGGGCACAGCTGTCTCTCCATCAAAAGAAAACAAATCAAAAGGAGGCTGGACCTGATTAAAATAAAAGTAGACATAATATAGACTTACCTGTCCTTCAAGAGCTACCAGGTCACTTTCAAAGGCCTCATGTTTCCTGACCAGTGACTGTTCAGCGTTGACATCCTTACCAAGCTCATCAGGTATGATGGCATATTTCTCCTGTTACATAACAAAAAGAAACATGAATGTTTTTGGTTTTTTGCATCACTTATATCTACTGTTCAGTTACTGGATGACTATATGTTTCAACATGCACTGCTTATTAGTTGCAACATGTTTGTTGCTCATTCAATCTAATCATTTTAGAAAGTATAGAGTATAGAAAACATGGGCAATGAATCACCATTTTACTTTAGATCATAGATATAATTTTACAGTTGAATTTTAAACAGCTAATTAAGTATCAAGCCTAGCTGGCGCACTACGGTAATCATGTATGAGACTGCAACTGTAAAAAGCAACTTTAGTACATGCTATATTAAATCAGAAAGAAATGTTTAAGTCGCCACATGCACACAGACAGAAAACTAATGTAAACGACACCAACATAAAATGACTGAGAAACGACTGCCTTAAGGAAGATCCTATTTTTAAAAAGTAGCATCGAGGTTGACAATGGTGTGTGTTTGTGTGTGGAAGGGAGGGGGAGGGGTGTGTGGAAGGGGGGGGGGAAGGGGTGTGGTCTTCAGCTTACCTGTATTCTAGACATGGCTTCCTCATAGTCTCTGTTAAACTGGTGGATCTGCCTTGCTGCTTCCAGCTTCTCTCTCCTACTGTTTAGCCTATCCATCAACATATCCAGTGCTTGTCTGAAATAGATGGGATGATATAAAATTACTATTGATGCAAGTTATCAATTAAAATCTGAATAATATTATTATTTGGTTTTACCTTATAGTGGCAAGATGAAATGGTAATAGAGTGCAGGTTTGATATGAGTGGAGCAGAATTCACTTCGTGAATCCCTAGCCCAAATAATTTCACTCATACCAGAGCAACTTTCAACCCTAAAATTAGACATTATTAGTCTTTGCACTGTGTTATGAATTTACTTCTAATAAACTTGAATTTATCTCACACACTAAGAAAACCCAACTTGCAAATGCAAAAAGCTTTATTTGGAAAAGCTTTACAGCCAAATAATGCAAATAATGCATTCTTCCTTGTTTACAAATTTTTGACAAAGAAATTCATCCCTAGTTTGTTTGTAGTAGATTTCTAGTAGATTGCAAAATCCAAGTAGTCAAGATCGTTGATTACACACCTACTCCTGTATATTTCACTTAAGTATTTTCTGTGTAATGTCAATCAAAGGTATATGACCTGACATGACCCAGGTCTCTCTCAAACCTTGAAAGGTCAAATGACATAAAGAATACTTATTTAACCTCTACTTATCAGGAATACTAGGAAAAGTGTAAGATATTATTTGAAAGAAGGATATTTTCTTAATATACTGATTTTCATAAAAAAATCAGACAAAGTTTTAGATAACATTGGTTAAAGTGCTCAATCGTTTCCGAAAATGATGCCTCTGGCACCTTTAATCTGGTGGTGATCAAGGCCAACTGTATGCTACTTACTGCAAGCTATCCTGTTTCTCTATCAATGAGTCACTCTGCTCATATCTCTCAGCGACAAGGCTCTGGACTTGCTTGTCACATCTCTTGAACTGATCCATGCCCGTCTCCACATGGCGACAAAACTCATCAAATTTCTTGCTCAGCTCCTATCAGCGAAAAAGCACACACAAAAATGCTTTTTAAATTTTTTATTTGAACCTTTCTTTAGTAGAAGCCTATCGAAATATGACATACATCAGCTCATTTAATTGCTAATTAATTTAATATTACATTTACTGAAATTGATTACATGATGTGAAATCTGGTCTTAAATCTAAATAGTTCAACTATAAATCACTTCATTTATACTTTATCTGATACAACAAAGTCAATTCTCACTCATGAGGAAAACACTCCATTAGAAAATTTGCTCATCAAATTCACACTCTGCCTAGCACCTTTGCACACGGCACAAAATGATGTCAATTATATTGTTAAACCCGCACTATGAATATGACAGACAAAGAAAGCGGACAAAATATACAGTTCCTCAGGTAGACAAAGGAACATCCCTTCACTGCTATTATGTAAAATTGTGTAGAACAGGTCAATATGCATGTGACACCTATTCTACATATTTTTTAAATAATAGCAGTGAAGGGATGTTCCTTTGTCTATCTGAGGAACTGTATATTTTGTCCCCTTTCTTTGTCAGTCATGTTCATAGTGCCGAGTGGATCGAGTGTGAATTTGATGAGCTAACACCCTAGTAAACTGTAACTACTAGGGTAAAGCTCTAATGGGCTGTTCTCGTCATGACTTATTTTCAAAGTTTTTCTGAAGTCAGCTCAGCAATATTTACATTCTATTGCTGATTATCATGCTACAGAAATTTACATAAAAAAACATCATTGCACATATATTCATTCTTTAATTTTTGAAAAAATCAATTCACAACTTGTAGGCAATGTTAATTTCACCATCAAAAAAATGAAAGACACCAAGCAAACATTGTTTACCTCCAGATGTTCATAATCCTGACCATACTCCCCTGAGCTGGCCACCTGATACTGTTCTTCGATCCATTCTCCAAGCTCATCGCTCTCCCTCACTTACTGATGCATCAGCTTGGTCTGTTCTAGCTTGAAGGTCCTGTGTGTACCCTGGTCCATCACGTTCTTGTACTGCTGAAGAAGCTCATCCTGAAGGAATATGGTGAAATCAAGAATTGGTGAACAACATCATACAATTTAAAGGCATCACAGAGTTACTCATTTCCATGTTATTTTATTCATTTATCTAAATATGTTTTATTCAATGCTTTGCCTTCATCTCGACCAGAACAAATGTCATTATTGAGATAAAGCAGAGATAATGCGAGTTAGAAAGAAAGAGGGAGAGAGAAAACAATATAGGAAGACAGAAATGCATAATAAAATGACAATAATACTCAAGATTAGACACAATAAAACTAATACTAGGGGTGAATATTGATTCGGTATAGAAGGAAATACTACTGATAAAGTTTGGGAAGAGTCAGTGGTTTATGCACAAATTTAAATAAATCCAGACAAATCAATTTGTACAATCATTCTCAGGTTTTCACTTGACATCCCCATTCCACATCGTTCTAGAACATTAAAGAAGATGGGTTCTTTAACCCCTGAGAAGAAACTCAAGAATAGACTGACCTGTCTTTCAGAGATGCCTTCTGCTTCAGGGTTTCCTGATGACACCATTTGCTCTTTCCTGTCTCCTAGTGCCCTGATCACACTGTTGTAGTGCTCTATGTTCAGTTCTAGGGCCTGGAGAAAAAAGACATACATATTAGGTCAAATGTTATAAGGGTAATCAATGTCTTACAGCTTCATTGCACGGAAACACCACAACATTTACAATTTCCCTGACCTTTCAAAGATAATCTTTGAAAATTTGTATCTTAATCTACTGGATACTCAAACTTAGGCCCAAGATTCCCCTTTACTGAAATGCATAGTATGGGAAATGGTTCTTACATTGATAAACTAAGTGTATTCCACCTTTATCATAAATTGAGCAAGTTTCATAGACTTTAACATTTGACAAGTTTGAGCAAGAGCATTTTCAATGTATGTGCATGCAACTATATCTTTTCAATAATTGACTGACTTTGGAACACTTGAAAACACAATATTCATTTCAAAGCAGATATATATATATAATATATTAACGTTTCAAAGTACTGTATAAGCTGTAATTTTCGCAAGGGTTTTATTTTCACAAATTTTCGCGAATTGCAAATCATCGCAAAATTATCAACACGCGAAAATATCTGTAGTAAATTAATACGGAAGTACAGTACAGTACTTAGTACCGCAAAAGTGTCATTCGCGAAAGCAATGACCCTCGAAAATGTCTCTTAGCCTGTCGTTCGCGAAAATATCTGTACGCGAAAATATCAGCTTATGCAGTAAGCAACACCTCTAGAGAGTAAAGTAAAATGGGAACATAAGAAGAAAATACTCCCTGGGTAAGCACTCACCTTATTCTTTGCAAGCATCTTTTCCGTAGCATCCTCATCTTTGCCATAGTCAGTGATCATCACCAAGGATAGTTTCTCAGTCATCCAGGATTCAGCTTCAGCAGCTTCTGAGTAGTACTAGATCAAACATGAATGCAAGAGACACTACTTTCAGATGGAGAATGGCATAAGATGTAGTGTTGTCTTTCACAATAAAGAGAAAGTAAATACCTTCATGTTTGGTGAGAGAAAGCAGTACTTTTACATAAACTGATGAAGATACCGGTAGAACTAAACTACATGTAAATATCCGGATATGAAATCCAAACCTTACTTTCAATAAAATCTCTATAAATTTGTTGGATACATATGACACATCTCATGAAACAACATTTGAAAGTGGAGCTGAAGTGGTATGATTGTATTTAATCTAAATTTCACAAATTCTGGGGACTAAAATTACCTTCGTAGCACTTTTAGGTCCTAAAAGAGCACTAGAAATGTCATAAATATGATTTAAGAGCAATAACCATGTACTTTAAAGGATTTTCTGTCTTAAACAAAAACTCAACGGTACCTTTTAGGCGGTCTATCTCAATAACAAAGTAAATCTAGGCAAGATTCTGCTTGTACTGCATCACTGTTTCTTGTAAAAGATTTCTTTTAAATTCTCACATACATGTAACTCTACTGCTGCAAATACAGATTTTTAACGCTTCTCAATTCTCAAAACACTACTTACCTTTTGGGCTTCAAATGCCATATCCAGTTGCTTCTTCCTAGCCAAGGCCTGGTCTAGTAACTGGTCCCATGATAGGGACAGGTCCTGACATCGTTCCTGGACTTCATGCAAGGCAAAATGACCCGAGTCAATGAGATGCTGACCAGTGCTCAGATTCTTGTCAATAACAGGCTGGTGACCAGATATCTCAGCTTCAAGTTTCTGAGGTCAAATCATCAAAATGTTGAGTTATATTGTTATTTTTACAATCAATTCTCTCAGAATGGTTATCAACAAAATGGGCTTATATCATTAATATCATTATTATCATTCTTTTCATTATTATTCTTATCATCATCATCATTATTATCATTCACATTACTTATATTAGTTACTTACTTACTGCATGTTATTACTTATCCTATATTATTTATCAAAAGTCCTTAGGTTTTTCAAAAAATATCATTTTCCTCCAAAAGTATGTGAATTATACTATTTTTTAGAATATTCAAATTGTATGCATTTGAAAAACCAAGATTACATGTACAATATTTCAATAGAACTAATTCATGTTATTCCACAGCTTATCTGTAACCTGAGAGAAAGTACAATCAAACTTCTTCATCTCATGAAAAAGCAATGATGTCAACTTATTAAGGATGAATCTAATGATAACATCATGGCTTAAAATGCTATACAAGATCTATTTATGGTCAATTATATCGGTCTCATACCTGATGTTTCTTAACCATGCTCTGAGTAGAAGTGAAATCTCTTCCATAGTTGGTAGAGCTGGCTGCAGGAGAGTGGTCTTTGATCCATTGCAGCTCAGTGTCGACGTCATGGTAGAACTGCTGTACCCTGAGGGATTCCTCAAGCTTCTTGCGCCTCTTCTCTGCTGGAGCCTGCAACTCTTTGAATCTAGGGAGAGGCACAGAGGAATAAGGTCATAGGGTGTTATAAGATGATGGTAATATCCGTTTAGTAGTGAAGTGATGTCTATATCTTATGCCGGTGTTGTGATTAGCAGAATTAGTAGAATTTTAAAACATCACTGTTAATCAGCTGGTTGAGTTGTAACTGAGGCACAGCTTTCTGGGCTATAATTATCAATATTGAGGCTCTCAACTAGGATAGAAATGGAGACCACGTAAGATGTGAAAGAACCCCTGTGACTTACTAACAGGCATTGTGATGTGCGTACTCCAGGTAATATCTATGAGCACTCTTGCAACAGGCAATCATTCTTTTGTTGGTTCTGCAGATTTCAATTGTCAAAGGCTACTACTCTTTCAGCCATCAACCACTGTCAACAAACAGTCCTTTTTACACTTCTCCTTTAAAACATTATATCACATCAAACCATCAACATTTACATAACATTTAATCTGTATCTTTGACACTTCTCCAGGGACCTGCTTCACAAAGCCTTTTTTCAATGACAAATGTCAAAAATCCGTGACAAACCTGCCGATAACCAATCAGAAGCAAAGATTTCAGTAGCTTATAGCGAAACCTATCATTTGTCACTGATGACAAGTTTTGTGAAATTGGGCCCTGGTGTCAACATGGAACACTTCCTATGAATAATCAATCAAACAAATATGGGTATCAAGTCTTCACAGGTACCTCTGTGTGACGTAAGCTGTCTCAGATTTAATCTTGTCTGTGTCAAAGTGACCTTGGTCTGCAAGCTCCTTGGAATCCTGGGATAGTTTCTTCATCCTCTCGGCCTGCAGAGACATCTCTGTATCCAACACCTACAAAAGAGAACAAAGATATATGATGCAGTGTCACAGCATGTCACGTTGAGAAGTATGCCTAGTAATCAATCAATGGAAGTTCCATCTCTAGCTTTAGGATGATTGAGATGATGCATGTAATACATACATGTATACCATGGAACATCTTCCAGCAGACTGCTTCAGATGGCCTAGAGCAACAACTGCGTAAAAGCTTATCAAATATAGAACTACTATAAATTGTATGAAACATTACTGTAGCCCCTCAATTCACTCATAGATTTACATATGTTTCAAAGCTGAACATAAATTCCTAAAATTCCAAGATAGCAGACAATTCCTCAAATTTTAATGTGACAGAAAGCTTTTTTTGCTATCGAGAAGATTTTAAAAAAGCAAATCTCATTTATGAAATCACCTGCTGCCTTTTGAGAAGACTCTTCACGCTTCTTAGGTCATGACCTACATCCTGCGATGCCATGGCAACCTCTATCTCCTGGATGTTACCAGCAGCATCCTCCATTGCCCGTATCAGCTGCTGCTCCTCCACAGCCTGTTGGAGCTTCTTCCCTCTCTCCTTGAACCTGTCTGTCAGATCCGTCCAGCGTGAGTTGATGGCTTTCAGTAAAACCTGGATCTCCTCCGAGTTGGCATTGTCTGACTTGACGATAGCTGCGCCAGTCTAATGTAAAGAAAATGAGCCGAGAGAGTTGGACGGCAGACATAGTATGAACCCATGATCTGTAATGTTAGTGAATTTACCCTATTGCTGTGCCTCACTGACATGGACTGCCATTAAAAATAAAGCCTGTATTAAGCTGGTTGTTTTCTGAAATCCATATACGACCAGCATTCAATCATTAATCAAAAGAAAAAGGTGATATGTCTATGCATGCTCATACAGTATTGATTCTTACTGTCATTTTTACCTCCTGTTTTACTTCCTACCCTTTGTACATAATACAAGTCTAGTAATTTTAACAATCATACAGACATTTTTTGGGGGGTATACCACTATGACCTACCTCATTGAGTTTATCTAGTCTCTCCTTATTGGCTGTAATCTCTGCTTCAAAAGCTTGATGTTTCTTCACCTTCCCTGGTAGGTTTGTGAGTTCTCTGTAGGACTCATCATCAGCAATTTCAAACTTTTCAGCAAGCCATGACGATATCTGCTTGTTCCAAAAGATCAGAATGGAATGGAAATTTAAAGACATACAGTGCAAACAGACATGGCACTACATTCTCTAAGAAAAATACACTCTGAAAATATGCCCATTATCATATTTTAAAGAGTCATAAATCTTTAAAAATTATGAAAGATTACTCATAAATTCTGGTTTCTTGACACGAATGCCAATGACATAAATTTTACAGCTACGTTTCTGTCATTTTCAATCTTTTGGACGTATGGCACAATAACAACTTTTAGATGTTTATATCTGCTTAATGCAGTCTGGAAACTAATGAGTGAAGCCTCATTTCATTTCATTCATTTTATTTCATTTTATTCCATTTTATTTTATTTCAGCACAGAGACACCTAATTAAGCCAATGGCTGTTCTTCTGCACGTCTGCGTGCATACAAGGTTATGGATGGCAATATTGATGGCAAACTCCACACATAAATATGAATTCCACTACTAAGATGTCTATAGGCTTGAAGATTAAACATCCTTATCGTTAATTCTCTAATAACCTTACCTCATCAGCATCTCTAACAAACTCTAGATGTTCTTGAGATTCCTTCAGGGCTTTGTATCTCTGCTCGCTCCTCTCCTTCACTTTATTCCTTCGCTCCATCACTTCATCTCTCCGAGAACTAACACTGGAAAGGAGCAGAAAATTAATATGTTTCAAAACTTAACTGAATTAAAGCGGGACTGCACTAGTTGTAGCTACTTGCGACCTCTATACAGCCAACAGTGCTTAAGCGGTACCAGTTGATCCCCATTGAGAGCTGATTTGATGAGATAACCACCTGCCAATGATCATGCAGGGAGGTCTAATCCCTCCTGGTCCAACTAATGTAGATAGGCTTTAAGTTTAATGGATTGTAGTGTTGTTGTTTTTATAGCTGCTGAACAAGCATGAATATTTAGAGTCCTAGCTTTCACTATTGAACTCATATCAACTCCACAAAAAAATTCTGAAAATCAGAGGGGGGAAAGGCCCATTTTTAAGAAAAACATTTATTGCAACGTCTCATTTTGATATTTGCCATTCTCTCCACTGAATATATTCTTTCTGTATGTAAATTCAATGTACAAATGACATGAAATTTTATATTCATTGAATCTGTACTACCACCATTTTCTCATGACATTCTTGATCTTGCTGCTTTAAGACACTGTCCATTACCAGCATTTTCTTTTCTCGTACGGCAATGTTCATACTTACAAGTTCTTTGCGTAGTGTTGTTTGGCAAGGAGTGATTCAGCCATATCCTGCAAGCCCTTGACCTTCTCTTCTTGAAGGTCAAATTTCTTCATGAAATCTCCATGTCTCTTCAGCAGTGAAATGACACTCTCCACTGTGCTCTATAGATATATGTAAGATACATGTTTGGAAATACAATATTGCAAGGACTTAAAGAAAAAATACAGAACTGAAACACACTGTTGACAAACTGATAGTAGGTAAAACTATGACATTGGTTGTGTATATTCCTCTTCCCTTTATATACTATATTACAAGTTCATCCTCTGAAAATGTCTTTGAATTTTCAGATTTTACAGAATATATAGAACTACAAATTGGAATTAGATCACTTTTGACGATGAAAGTACATTTTATAAACTGGGGACTCTCTAATATTCATTTCTCCAAATAAATGATTTCAATGATTTTAATTGAGGCATACAAAAAGAAACACTTATGACATTAGAGAGTTAGTAAACTTACCCCTAGATCACGAAAGTCCAGGAAGTCTTCATGACCACTGGTGGTTACATCAATCTGATCTGCCTCTCGATTGAACATCTGTCATACAACATCAAGAAATGGAACAACATAAATACCAGGACTAATTCATTTATTGGCAGTATGGTAAAATTCATGGTACAACTTGAATGTAGCTGACTAAATAAATGGTACATTATCATTAGAAACATTTATATTGTGAATCGGTACTAACATTCATATTGATAGAAACATGTTGATAAACTGCTTCCTTTATAATCAGACAGAAGGTATAATTTCACAATGATTAACTTCCAATTTTTTGTCTTCACATTAACAATAATCATATTGCTCTCCATTCATAATAAAAGATAAAGAATACATATTGAAGCGTGGTCACAATGCAAGTTTCACACCATTTCCCCAATGGCTCTGAAGATAACACACCATTGTAATCATGCAACCTCCTTGACTGAACTCTGATAAACTTAAACAACAGACCACGGCATGGCAGCTAATAATTTGTGAATTGCAAAGGAAGCTAGCTCATCACTTTGTGATAAAGAGAACTGTGAACTTACAGCTAAGTCCAGAGCATCTTCCAGGTGTGTGTTTCTCTTATCCCATCTGGTTCCCAGACCTTCCTTCATGGCTGATAGCTTCTCTACCTTGTGTGCAATGGTCAGTGAATCAGGTAAGGTCTTCAGCAGCTGCTCGCCCAGTTTCGTCAGTTTGCTGAATCTGTGCATGAAAGTTATACAAAAAAAGCTATCAATACTACAGGCTAGTAATACCATTAGAGATGGGTAAATTGCTGAGCCCAGTAATTGAACTCAAACTTATTGGGAATGTGTACTGATTAAAAAGGGAAATGTGTTCAGTGTAGATATAACCAAACTGTGGATATAAGTGGATATTTTCATTTCATCATTTTTTGGTTTTGCCTAAATTAATCAAAACTATACAAATTTTCAGAATTTTCAATTACTCTTTAAAGAATGTTTTAATTCCAATTTCAAAACCAATATAAATTCAAGCATTCAAAGAATAGGTACAACAATGTGTGAGTGAAGTGACTTTATCGCTTTTATCATGAATCAGAATGAAATTGGTGGAATGGGGTAATGTTGATATTTTTACATCATTTTCCTAAATTACAAAAACAGAAAATGAATTACATTCCATGCCTTTAGCAAGGATGACATTATTTCAAATCAAAGACCAATTCCTCAAACTCACTTGTCTCCATGAGCTTGAATGTCCTGTAGTAGATCTCCTTGTCTCTTGAGCAAGTCTTCTGAGCCTGCTACGTCTTTAGCCAGCTCAGTGTCTAGGAGTTTACCATTCATCTCATTACACCATGCAAGCTACAAGACATATGAGGAGAGAGTCAAATAAGGGCTAAAATGTCCTCTAGTGACAGAATGCACATATATATTTGTTTTGTCAATTCAGCTACATATTATCAGTCATCACATTTCTCAAGAGGCAATCCCTTGAAATTGCATCTCAAAAGACACAGGGTCATCATGCTTGTGCTTCAAGTTACAATTATTTGAAATCTATGGCTTTCTGCCTAAGCCCCCCCCCCCCCTCTCTTTGAAGTTTCATGACAATTTACTTTATGAGAACCATACTTCTCATTTCTAGCCTTCACAGACAAAGAGCCATCTCTAAATAATTTTTTTAAGGTATGAAATACAAACAACTTCAGCATATATATCAATAATCAATTTGCATATCCCATCTCATTAAGTAAATTTGCATGCATGATGTTCATCAGAAATAAGCAGCTGTGTCTACATAAACTCTCCAGCACTTTATCTCCCTTCTACTCACCAATTCTTTGGATTCATTATGGAATGTAGTGATATCCCTAGACTGAGCCAGCTGGGTCTTCCTCTCAGTAGCCTTCTCCTCCAGATTATCCCAAAGCTTACGGATGTCATCTTGACGATTGCTGATGTGATCACCCTCATCAGGGTAGGAGGTTTTTACTCTGCAAGTTACAGAAGAAACATAGGAATATGGTAAGCAAATTAAACAAGGTAACCCTATTCCTCTAGACTTTCCTAAGGCTTACATATCTCATCCTGATGATTGCTGATGTGGTCACCTTCATCAGTGTAGAATGTCTTTACTCTTACTAAAAACCATTTAGATATAGTAAGAAGAGTACAAATCACATCAAAGGGCATGTGGAAGACAGAGGAAAATCAATTAGATTATCACCTTTAACAAAATGTGACCTAGACCAATACTGTGAACCAATTGCATGATTACATACACTGTAGATGGAGTCAAGTAGAGCCCCATAGTAAGCCTCTTTTTGTATTTGATCAGGTCACAGAAATATATAACAATACTAAATCTTAAGAAAATGTCTACAAGTCAAACATTTCATTCAACATCATTTCTCCAAGTAAAATATTGTCCTAAATCTTACTGATGTATGTCTTGCTTACCTTAATAATTTTCCAACAAATTTAATAATGATGGCTAGAAATGGATGTTCTTCATTAGTAAGGAATATATTTTCCAAATATCATTCAGAACACTATTACTTACGCCTTAGCGAGGAGTCCTAGTTTGCGTAGTTTGTCCATGACGGGTGTGAGCTCCCTCTGTAGGTTCTCATATTTGCGCTGTAGAGCCTCTGCTGGTAGGGGTTGTTTGCCTGGATCATCAGATGTCAGAGCTTTGAACTTATCCATGATCCATTCCTTGGTCTCACCCCAGGAATGGTTGTACAGCTCAATGCTAGAAAAACAAAAGTTTGAAGCATAAAGATTGATATTTGATCAAATTTAGTGACATAGAGATAATTGAATAGTGATGGTATGATGAATTCTCTCCATTATTTGATGTCTTTTATCATAAAACTTGGTATTGCTTGATTAAAAAATGCCATGAGTGCAATAATTTTATCAAAATAGTTCATCAACTTTTTAATATTATGTGGGTTCACTGGAAGAAAAGTAACAATCAAATGAAGCTTTGGTGTGAATGGTACGTCACAATATGTGATGATGCATTCTTAAGCTTATCTGAGTACAATACTGTGCGTCCCAAAAAAAACTATACACTTTTGAAATGGCTGTCGAATAAAAAATGTATGATTCTGTGGAAAAAGTTTTATATTTATGGAAAGCTCATAAACTCAACTTTCATATGACACCAAAAAGTCTGAAAATAGTTCATGCTTGGTTGAGCACTGCTCACTTTTGTAAAGGGTATGAAAATTAGGTTGCGCAGGAATTAGCCTTCCAATTTGTGAATCCAATGACCGGGGTAATAGTATATCTGTAAAGTGCTTAGAGATATTTGTATTAAGCGCTATATAAGCGGAATATTATTATTATTTATATTATTATATCTGGAGCTCTTGTAGCACATTAGAATATATACTTAAAGTTGGATAGTTTCTGAGCTCTATAAATGTATTATTATTGTATATTATTATTGTTATTATTAGTATGTAAAAGGTCATACCTGGAGGCTCCTTCCAGCATCTTCTCCTTCTCAGCTTTGAGCTCCAGAAGCCTCTTCCACTGCTCTTTGACCTCCTTCTGTCTGCTCCGTACGTCTCCCTGTTTGCTGTGACCTGTCTCAACAAACCTGTCGGCCATCTTGTTGATCCTCTCAACCCTGCCTTGGTTTGCCACCAGATCGATAAGAAGGTTCTCAAACTTTCTCTTCGTTGCCTCGACGTGTTCTGAGAAGCTCTCCTTCTTCTTTAGGGCTTTCTCCTATGTATGAAGGAGGAAAAGGGACATCTTAAATTAAACACGTACCTGAGACAACTTTTCAAAAACAATTTTCTCAGGTATCATTAAGGTTTCCTTTTTCAGAGTGTTTTCCAAAATCTCTTAGCAAGGAAAGGGAAATATCTGTATGAGGTCTACTGACATGAAACAAGGACAAGGTGTCTGAAATTACTTAATACAAAATAGTCTGGCAATAGCTGAAAACTTTATTAAAAACCAAAGACCCTTTTTTCTTTGACTAGCAGAGGAATGTCTTTTTTCATTTAACTGAAAAACAGGAGAAGCTATTACTGCTACTTGTAAATTGAGGGAGCCCGTATTGTCTGTCTTTTCAAGTCTTTTGATGACATTTTACAGAGCATGATACCAAAACAAACAAAAAACAAGTATTCAGTATAATATCAAAACTAAATGTGAGTCTAAATTTTATGCTCTGGTGACCTTGAGGCAGTACTGACCTTCTCCTTCATCCAATCCTGGAACTCATCACAATCATGGTAGAATGTGAAGAGCTTGATGGCATCCTCTAGGTACCTAGACCTGGCCTCACTCAGCTTGCGTAGTCTCTTGTAGGTGCTGTTGATAGCTGCTAGCCTCATCTCAATGTTGTCCTCATCAAAGTGATGACTCTGTCTTCGCACTATTGTGTACAAAAAGGAAGTGATGGGAAAGGCTAAAAAACTTGCTTTCCTTGAGACAAAAATACTGATTTGGAGCTCTTTCTAAACTGTCACAGAGAGAAGGGAGTTTGCTTGTTTTCATATTTTACAAACAGTAAAACAGAATGATGCTGTTAATATTTCCATGTTATTTCAAACTTTATTGAGTTAAAGTACAGCCAGAATAGGCAAGATGATGATCTTCTAAAGACAGCTGGATTTACACTTCATAGGTGATATAACAAAACATTGCCTATTCAAACATCAGGTTTCTGCTACTGCCATCCATTCCATGTACTGGTATTGAGATTCTGCTAACAGATTGGAAATTTTATTCACAGAAGAGTCAATTAAAAATACCCTAGGTTTTCAAAACTGATGACAATTAAAATTATGGATTTGATAAATGCCGACATTACTAGACATTGTTTGACCTGAGATTGTGTTGCTTCTATAACATTGTCTTATTTCTCCTTGATAACATTACTTTAAAAGACATGTTCCTAAAATAGAAGCTTTTCCAGGAAAGCTCTAGCTTACCACTCCCTGATCTTGACAGCATACTCTTCCTATCCTTCGGTTTAATCCTCTTCTTGATCACCTCCTGTCTGATCTTGGTCTTCTTGACCATGACCTTCTCAGGAACTTTGACCTTTCTCTTGACCTTCTTCTTGACCACCTTGGGGCTGACCTCTTTGATGTAGTTTGCTGGGATGAAGCCTTCCTGGGCATTACCTCTCCTCACACTCCACCAATCATTGTTGGTCTTATCTATTAATATCATGATCTGTGCAAAAAGAGAATGCAATTCTAACTCAAGAGGTATTTAGCAAGAAAGCAAAGATTATTCCGTAGATACTGTAATAATTAATCAACATGTATTGAAATCAAGGGGAAAATTTAGACTATCCTAATTTATAGCAGTATGGGATAAAGGTGGAAGGGGGAATAGGATTGTACTGCATGTCAAAGCAAAATTCATCATACCTTTATACCCAGCTGGGTATAATGTACATGGGTACCCCCCACTCCCAACCCCGCCAACAATTTCAATTTTGTGCTTTGTTTTGGGGTTAATAAAAGTTGTTTTTCTTAGTGAAACAAGGGACAGGTACATGCTTTTCTGAAATTTTTCCCTGAGAACCTCTGAAACAAGGGATTAAATATAAACATTTGACTCCAGGATGTATACTCAGTGGCACTGAAGGGGTAAAAAGTAACCCTGTGGCTCTCATATCTTACCTCTCCCTTGGCTATTTGCATTTCTTCTCCTTTGTAGTTATACAGGGCCTTGACCTGAGGGTACTTCCTCTCCTCAATCACTTCCTTGATGACCACTCGCTCGACGATCTCCTCCTCCTCCACCTCATAAGGAACATCCACTGTCTCTGTCTCTGTCGTGAAAGATTCCTCATCGGTCGGAGGTGATGACCTGTCTTGCATCTTTGCCTGTTCAATGGTACAATGTAAAATGTTGCATTGACCAAATAATTTTTTAGAAACATTCATTATGTCAGCTCTCGACTGAAAGGTTGACAGTGATTATCCAAAAAATGCACAGCCCCTGGGTTCTGATCTCTTTACTACTACATAAGGAATTTAACATAGGAACTACATAAAGAAACCGATGTTATATGACAATGTTATCAAGCTTATACTGCAAGTGGACGAACATCTACAAGAAACCTATTTGTCCAACCATGGCCAAGAACGCTTTGTTGTTGTTGGAAATATTCCATTGAAGTGTTATGATCAAAATTGTCATCAAAGAAAAATAATAATGGATGGAAAATTATGGAGTATCCTAATTTGCAATTACTGGAATCCTTTTCATTCAACCTTCCGTTTTTTGAGAAGACAGTATACCTGATTAGATTTGATGGTAGCCATCATCTTTTGTCCGTTGTCTCTTAGTTGAACGACCTCATTCTCATAGGCTTGGATCTGCTCATGAAGCACTGTGTGTTTCTGCAGCATGACCTTGGCCGAGTCTGCGTCCTTCCCGTAGTCATCGCTGCACACCAAAGGCATCTTCTCTCTCATCCAGGACTCAGCCTCGTTGGCATCAATGTAGTACTTGGGTGAAATAACAAGGAAACACTTTAACCTAGTGGATATGATTTTATTCTTCTATAACACACAAACCAATAGTTTTAAGCTGTATATTCTCTGGCTCAGTGTATAATGTGTTAATACAATGAAGTTATGTGCATAAGTGATATTAGAGTAGCAACTTAAAAATCAAAATTGAGCAAAAGGAATGTGTCAGAACTAGCATATTCCTATGGCTCAGTGTTTTCTGTAAAATACCATGTTATATTGTAATCATGAGCAAACTTGACTATATTTACCTTTCCAGTATTATGTTTTTTAAATAATAAGCAAATGCTAAAAAACACTTCTTTTTTTTTTCCTAAAAGGTTTTAAACTTTTTGTGTTTTAATTGTCTTCTTTATTTGCAACTGCAATTCAAGACAAGATAAGCTATAAACATTGCAATACTTGTGACACATAATAGAACCAGTCATCACACATACCTGATGAGACTCTACAGCCATCTGTAGCCTCAATTTCCTTCCCTCCACATACTCCCTCAGCTGATCCATCTTCTCTCCTACACTCTCCATCCTGGTTTTGATCTTCCGCTTGGATGGATGACCGGTATCTATCAACTCTTGACCAGTGTCCAGTACTCCCTGGACTGTCCGCTGTCTGGCTGTCACCTCCGCTTCAAGCACCTAGGAAAAAGACACATTACTGTAAATGTAGGGTCTCTATTTGTAATCTCACTACTCCAGAAAAGGGATGCATTAAGGTATAAATAATCTAATTTAAGAGGAATTATCATGAGGATCATTTAGAGTTAAATCTTCCAAGCTTTTAAAATAAAGAAATGTAGCATTTTAGGTAGCATCATTGTATTACCCACCTGGCAGCAAAATTAATGAGGAGTGTTACATGTATGTACATTGAAAAATAATATAATATTCATTTTAATAAGATCTTGTATGTCCTTACACTTTTTAATATATTTTGTTAATTTTCCCTACATCAAATTTTAGTCATAATGGAATACTTTATCTTCAAATATAAAAAATCTCTGAGCCTCTACATCACTGGAGATTCAAGAACTTTTCTTCAAGATCTACACCTCATTCTTAAACATCAAAAATTACTTATGATAGTTAAACAAATCTTATCATTTGGTAATGATAAGTTCACTCATTCCTTTATTTGTATTCATTCAATACTTACTGCATGCTTCTGTTTCATGCTGAGCACACTGCGCAGATCACGGCCTGTGACTGCTGACTTGGCAATACGTTGCTTCTCCATCAACCAAGACTCCTCCTCCTCACTGTCTCTCATGAACTGGAAGAACTTCAAGGAATCCTCAAGGCAAGACTTCCTCAAATGACTCATCTCTTTGATTCTACAAGAAAAGGTAGGAAATGGACAACTAGATAGATAAGTCTATGTAGCCAATACTTAACTGTATAAATAATGGAAGGCCAGATATTTATTTACATGGACATGGGTGTAAGACAAGGGGACCCCCTGTCTCCATATTTATTTTTAATTGTTCTAGAAACTTTGGCCATTCGTTTGCGCAAATCCAAAGATATATAATATTCTGTAAGTTAATAATACTACCAAGGCAATTTTTTTTTTTAATTACTGTTGGACATGGGTGATAGGGCAACTTTTTAGAGAGTGACTTTTTGGTGGTACTAAAGTTAGCAGTACAAGAACGGTACAATTTATTTGCTCTCAATGAAGCAGAATTTTCTAAATGGATGTAATCTGCGCAAAATGGTGGATACAGATAACAGATCATCTAATCGATACGGCGGCACATTCAACATTGCTATGTATACTCACGCATTGTAAGTGACATTGAGGTCCACTGTTCTGCGCTTGATGGTAGAGCTCTCTGGATGATCTTGTTTGAGACACCTATCAGCGATCACATTAACTTGATTGATCCTCTCTCCCTGGGTCAGGATCTGGGTGTCCACTAGGCTCTGCTTCTGAAGTAGGTCCTCCACAGCCTGCAGGTGCTTTCCTCTCTCATCAGACTGTAAACTCACCTGAAAAAGCAAAAAAAAAAAAAATTTAAAGCCCCACTGCACTACTTAAAGCTACTTGCGCCCTCTATATAGCAAACAATGCATAATCGGTGCCTGTTGGTCCTCCATGATCCTCTTTTTCTTATGTCAATTGAGAGCTGATTTGATGAGATAACCACCTATCAGTGACCTTGCAGAGAGGTCTACTTCCCATGGCCAAACTAGTGCAGACTGGCTTTAATTTCTAGTTTTCTCAACATCAAACCATCTACACATGGCTGTGACAGAACTGATTTGACCCCTCCCCCTTCCAAACAACAGTCCAAAATATGAAGGAAAAATTTGCATTCTATTTCTACTTATTCACTTTTAATTTGAAAATGCCTTTTATTAATGCATCANTCGGTCCCATTGGCCCCTCATGATCCTCTTTTTTTTATGTCAATTGAGAGCTGATTTAATGAGATAACCACCTATCAGTAAACTTGCAGGGAGGTCTACTCCCCATGGCCAAATTAGAGCAGACGGGCTTTAATTTCTAGTTTTTCCAATGTCAAACCATCTACATATGGCTGTGACAGGACTGATTTGACCCCTCCCCCTTCCAAACAACAGTCCAAAATATGAAGGAAAAATTTGCATTTCATTTCTACTTATTCACTTTTAATTTGAAAATGCCTTTTATTAATGCATCAATGGACACTTCCTCATATTTTTCAATTGTGTACATTTTCATATCTTTTCAAATTATTGCAAAACCAGTAAGATATAGTGATCAGACAATTACTACCCTTACTGCATGTTCACTTGCATTTGTGCATATTCTTGATATCTCCACATTGCAAAATTTCTCAGGAATCAAGGAGTAAAAATGAGGAATAAAAATTAGCATATATCTGATACATTTGGAACTAAATACCCAATGAACAAGTCTTAGATACGACAGTAAATGTAACAGATATGTACAAGATATACAGAAGAAAGCACTAAAACAAACCTGTATTTCTTTCATCTCCGCCATGATACCATCCACCTCTCGGAACATGCCCATCAGTTCATTGATCCCTTTCAGTACCTCCTGTCTCTTCTTTAACAGCCTCAGAAGCTCCTTCCATTTCCGACTGACTTCCTGGGATTTTTGAGTGACCTCTCTTTCTCGGTGGTAGCCCTCTTTTGCGAGCTCCAGTGCCATGGATTCCAAGTCGGCAAATCTTTCTTTCTGTACTCAGGAAATTCCAAAGCCACAATTGGGTTAAAGACAACACAAAGTAGATGCGAGCTTCATGTCATTATCTCAAGTTTTAAAATTGAATTAAAAAAGTTTGCTAAAATTCATATTTGTCTAAAGCTACTTACTAGTAACGGTATAACAAAAACATGCTAAAATGGTGATTAGTTCTACCGTGACAAATAGCCTGTGCTGTTTGATGGAAAAGAAGTCTGCATATTTTGCTTCATACACCATTAAAAGGAAACTAGCTTTCCACAAAACTAAGGTAATTTGGGGTACCATGCAAAGAAAAAAAGATAGTGTTGTTCCTTTCCTGGAAAATAAAATAATATACTCCCAAGGAATAATTCCAAGGTGAAATTTCAATTACATCAATACATACCCTTGCCATGACATCTGCTGTTATAGCTTCATGTCTCTTAGTAGCTGCATCCACAGCATGGACATCACTGCTAGGGACGACACTCTCGGTCAAGACACTCATCATATCCTCAAGCCAAGATTCTCTCAAGAGCACCTGAACAAAAAGAGGCGATTATGGAAGAAAGTTGTTTATTAGAGTATTGAACATAAAACTTGGAATAGTTACATGAAAAGAAATCATACTCTCTTATGATGATTGAAAGCAATGAAGAAAGATTACATATACAATGAGGAACAAGATGATCAAGAAAATGACCATCTACAACAATATTCTGAATTCCTCTACCACAGACTAATTCACTTTTAGAAAATTATATTTAGTATGTACATACTTTCATTCATGGACCTTGTGGCAGATTAACAGCATTGTGCTAAACAAGTCCAATAAAGTCCACTACTTCTACTACTGCTGCTATTCTCTGTCACTATCACATTGAACATAGTCATCATGAAGGCTTGGTAAAAGTTGCACCAAGTGCAGACATAACAAGTATCAAATGGTATAGTTCAGTGTGGCAGTGAATCTGTAAAAGGGATAATTATCTACATACCAACTGCTTAAGAAACTAGTTTCATAAATCCAAACCATCCAATGAGTACTCATGAGCCCAAGACTCTTTTAAAAATAGACACACAATATATGGTAAAGAAGTTAAAGTTAACTTTTTCTTATGTAATAATCAAGTAATTTTGTAAACAAGCAACTGTATCAGCATCAGAAGATTCAAGATTTTACCCTACCTTTCTCTCAAACTTCTCTGCCAGTCTCTCCAGTTTTTCTTGCCGAGCTAGCTCCTCTCGGAGTGCAGTCTTCCTCTTGTGTTCTGCTTCTTCCAAGAGGGCCCATTTCTTCTCAATGTCGTTGATGAGTTTGCCTTCGGGTGGCACGTACATCTTGCGTCTGCACGCCCTGATCTTGGTCTGGATACTAAACAATGTGGCTTCTATGTTTCCCCTCTCAGCGTACCTGTCAAATTCAGAAGGATCGTAAATATGATTAGAAGTGTCTAGGGTGATTGTTGAGATAGGTAGTGGTTGCAAAAATGATGGTGGTGATAATGGTAATGTTGATTGTGATGTTCATTATGGTTTGAATCAATTGCAACTATTTATAATACAGGGCCCAGGGGGTGTTTCACAGAGACTAAGATCGACTTTAAGTTGGACTTAACTATGGCAGGCTGTTCATTCCACTGGTTGCTCTCACTATTGGTCTCTCAATTATGATCTTTAGATATTTTTCCTTCAAATAATGAACTATCAACAAATGTAAATTCTGTAGATTTGTTACCATGATTTATACGTCCTTTGAAAAACCAATGCCAGGAATGGTTAGAGGAACTAGCGGCATGAACGACCTGCCATAGTTAAGTCCAACTTAAAGACGATCTTAGTCTTTGTGAAACACTCCCCTGCTCTAATAAGACAGAGAACCATATGTTAGTTGGTACTTAGTTTTTTTATAGAATTGATACAAGTTCCTTCAGCAATACTTATCACCAAATGAATAGGGCCATGCAATATCATGCTTCTCGAGCCACATTAGTGAAAGGACACCCTAAAGCTAACTTACTTGGGAGGTTTCTCCGCCATCCTGTACGTCTTGAATCTGGCCATTTCCTCCTGGATACCGGCTAGGAGGTTGGGAAGATCTCTATCATCCATCTTCCTGGTGGTACTAGTGATCCATTCCAACAGATCAGTCACAAGTCTCTCATACTCGTCCTGAAGGGTGTCTATCTCCTTGATTTGACTGATTATCTAGACATTAAGACGGAGAATTAGAAATACCCTTTCAACATGCATGTTGCTCTGATATAAGGTATCAAATTTGTATGTGTCAGAATAGTTGGGTCTATTTTGGCAGATATACACATTTTTCTAATCCACTATAACATTTAAAGCCTATCTGCACTAGTTTGGCCAGGAGGGATTAGACCTCCCTGCATGGTCATTGACAGGAAATTACCTCATCAAATCAGCTCTTAATTAACGTAAGAAAAAGGGGACCATGGGGGACCAATGGTCACCGATTAGGCATTGTTTGCTAAATAGAGGGCGTATAAGTAGCTATATGTAGTTCATTTGGGCTTTAATTCTACATTGACTCCTCACACATCTCAAGCATGTTGCAAAACATGATATCTATAAATTGTTCAAGTTAAAATTATGTGTCGGCATGTTGTAAAACACAATCATACCTTATTTAAACATATTTGTGGCTTACACCCAGTAAATAAGATCGATTGATCGATCTGTATTGAAAAACAAGTCAGAAAAAATCTGGGAACTAGCAGGACTTGAACCTGCTTCTACTGCATCAATCGATCTAATTTACTGGGTGTAAGCCACACATATGTTTAAATAATTGAAATTTCTCCCAGGAAGTATTACATTTATAAAACAATCATACCTTTGCTATTCTTTTGCCACCCGTCTTCTCCGTCTTCATCTTAGCAAAGTAGTGATAGTAGGCAGCAACATATGTCATCACCGACTTGTCATCAGGTCGTTCAACATCCAAATCTATTTTAGAGAAAAGAAACAGACTTTTATACTTGCAAACCTTTTAACGATTGTTCCTACAACTATTCTATTTCAGTCCTCACTTCAACCGTAGATAAAAACAAAAAACACAAACAAGATAAAAACTCTAATCCTAAATCTTTGATAAAATAAGCCCTGTAGCACTTGCTAGATCACAATTTTTCATTGCCTCTAAGCCTTAAAGCCTTATATAATGTCATAATAATTACCATATATTATTAAAATAGTATCATAATCAAAATATAATATTATTATTGTAATGTTACTTTTATGATATTCTTAATATAATTATTTGTTGGACCACAACTTTTCATAGCCTCAACGATAATGTAAGCATTTTTCATCTAACACAGCACTTTGTTTCCCTTGAGTACGTGGAGAGAGTCATGTCTACACTCAACTCACATTTAATCAAGTACTTCTGCATTAAAATGCAATATAGTTTCTTTTGTGCCTAAACCGCATAAAAAGTAAGTTTAACCTACATGCAAATTCAATTTGATTTGAACAGTACCATAAGCGCATGCCATACAACACTAATACTGGCTAAGTATAATCACCTTCAGCATCAAGTAGCCTGGCTATACCCAGCTTCTCATGAGCCACTTTGAAAGCATTGTTGAGATTATCAATATTGCTCTGATGCTTTAAGCCCTCAAAGTTCAACAGCTCTGGTCTACAGGTACAAATAAATGAAAAACAGAAATGAGTTAACATTAACTGTACATGAAGGTTACATTACTAACCAATCCCCATTTCTATGTACTATTACTATTCAATAACAATATTTTCCAATAATTCCTATCTATACTTAATTTCTGTTCATAAGTTACTTAAACAAATTAAAATTCTCAACAATGGAGAATTTTGGTAGACTGATGGTCATAAAATCAATTGCATTGTAATCTTTACATATGTAAATTCAGATGAAATTTTCAATGATTCTGTAACAAAATATTGAGCAGTAACTGTAATTCTTAGCTACAACTTTAATGTTTTTTTGCACAATCTTAATATTTGTTTACATCATCATGTGATTAATCAAGTATAATATATTCATTCGTTCTTACCTGTGAGCATGAATAAGTGCATTGAATGCCAAACCAGATCGCCAGCTGCTGGTGAAGTTACGAACATCCACACCAGGATACCTAAATGATATCATTGAATGTAGTAACAGGGAAATTCTCATGAAAGATATAGCATTGATTGGAACACATTTCACAACTGTCATATCATTCACCCCTCCTAATCCACTGTTCCAATTGTTAACAATTTAACTTCAAATTTGACATCTCACATTTCTTCAAATTTTGATAGCTATTTGTATTAATAATCTACATTAAGATTTTTTTTTCTTCTTCATAATTGTGATTTTCTTCAAGCTCAGAGAGTTATTAGATATTGGTACAATCTTTACCCAGCTGTCTTTCTCTGACACCACAGCAACAAAGCTTCCTTGGCTGATTTGGTTTCTGTTGAGCCATCATCCTAAAATGTTTTGTTAAATAAGAAAAGAAATACATGCATGAGAGGCAATAAATATGCACACAAAATTACAAAATTAAATGAATAGTGTTTTCATTACAAGTTACAACATTCAGAAAAAAGGTGTTGTGAAGTATAATTAGTGTCTTTATACTTCTTTACCATACATATTCGCTCTGGATGTTTGCAAAACAAAGATTATGTCCATGTATTGAATATGTCTTGTCAACACATTAGCTTTCATCTCCCCCCCCCCTCCCTCTCTCTCTCTCTCTCTCT
>BEXV01000043.1:427076-438949 GCA_003118195.1 Hemicentrotus pulcherrimus | reverse complement strand
GATTTTTCTTTCTCTGTCATCATAGAAACTGTCTTGAAAAGAAAGATGAAGACTTTACCAAAGAAACAACAGACAACAGAAGAGATGGATGATGACAGTGATGAAGATACAGATGATGAGGAGGAGGAAGATTATGGTGAAGAGGAAGACGATGGATATGAGGAAGACGATGAGGAAGAGGTAGATGATGGTGAGGAGGAGGAAGAAGATGAAGAGAAACCAGGAGTAGGATGGGCTGATGCTATGGCAAGCATCCTCAGGAAGGAAGCACCAGAAGAGGGCTCAGCTGTCCTTGCCAAGTCAAAAGACTATGCAAAAGCAAAGGAGGAAGAGATGAAGGACTATTTGGAGAGAATAAAAGAGGTAAAGCAAGCATCACATCTGTACATGAACAAAAAAAAAATATATTTTGAGATCTTGTAAAACTTCAGAGAGTGGAATCATTTTTTTTTTTCAATTTTGGTTTTTTTTTTTAGTTTCATTGCTTCAAATGTCTTTGTTGAAGTTGGGAAGTGCAGAAGTAGTTGTGCTGCATTTGAGTATAACATGCTCTCTAGAAACCATCAGACAGATTAGGTAAATTTATTATGATTGTCATATTGGAGCTCTTGGAATTTTATTATATATATGTGCTTCACACAATTTATTAACAGTTTTGTACAGTCAAACTTGATGTAAAGGCTACTGAAGGGATACAAGAAATATGGTCTTTGTAGAGGTTACTGTAATCCAGGTTTCAGTGTGGAATACTGTTCAGGGTTAGGGATGTGACTTTGGCATGTAGTCTTTCTGTACAGGTGGCTGCTAGATAAGGTTTTGTAGAACCTCGTCAGATTGTAGCAATGTATAAATATACATTATTTCTACAATTCTATTGTTGTTTAAATTCTTCATTTTCATTTCAGAAACAAAGCAGGAAGAAATGGGAAAATATGTCCAAGGTGATACCCAAAGTTACAGACAGAGAATATGAAAAATCTCTCCAAAGAATAGCTACAAAGTAAGTCATTTTAATCTTGTGCTGTCCTGGCACTGTGTAAATTCCTTACCGTATTTGCCGGCGTAAACGCCGCAGTATTTTCAGGAGAGAAAAAAATCAAAAAGTTGGGGTGCGGCGTGCGGCGAAAGAGTAAAAAAAAAGTCAAAACCAGCACAAATTTGCACATATGGGACTACGAATGGTACAATAATTNTTAACCACTTGACTGCGATAGGCTTAAAACACGTGGCTCACCCCCTGTGCTACATCATTTATGTACTGTTCAAAAAGTGTACACTGTACACACGATGACAAGATTTTATTTTGAAAAAACGCCGTAAACGGAAAGGCAAAAACAAAAATTGAAAGAGCGCCATCTACTGTTCAAGACCTGTATAAGTCGTTGCAGTGCTAATTACACAGTAGGGCTAGGCCATAGAGATATATACTACTAACGTCTTATTAGTATATATCTCTATGCAATGCGCAGTGTGCAGTGCTACGGTCTTGAAAGTGCAATGCCTTAACCACGTACATGTACGTGGTGCGCACAGGGCATCCAAGACCTAGACCACGTACATGTACGTGGTGCGCAGCCAAGTGGTTAATAAGGTTGTCTCCAGATCTTCGCAATAAAGGAAGCAGATATTTCCCCATTTGTTAGGGCAAATTCATGAATCATGCTCTATAAGTTAATGATTTTTCCTAAACTGTGAACCACTCATAATCACATGCCAACTTCATACCATTTCTTTTTGCTACTTTCAGGATGAATTAAACAATGACACAGTGAATATAGTTGAATAAAGTCTGTTCCTTTAAGGTAAATCCCAGTTCTGGAAATTGCAAAAAATGAAATGGAAACTCTTATTACCAATCATGTGAAAGAATATGTTTTGACTAATACGTGATACAAATTTTGCAGAGAAACCGCCTACTAATTGATATATTTGGTAAATTATTATATCTATTCGGACCTGATAGATATAGCGCACATGGCGCGTGGTCCCATAAACATTATTCTGACTACAGTGCTTGTAATTTTACCAAGACTGGGCCAAATTTTGAGGATTCCAGAACCTTGCAGTACACACCAATACTTATATGCTAGATAATCAACCTTTTCTGATCGATTTCACAACGTTTCTTTTACTATGCAATCGCTTGACCGTAACTCGTCTTTATCTTTAATAATTTATTATTTCTTTCTTCTGATTGCCCTCATATTACAGAGGTGTGGTGCAGCTCTTCAACGCAGTGAAGAAGCAGCAGAAGACAAGAGAAGATAAGCTGAAAAAAGTAGGAGGCTCACAACGTAAGAGAGCTAAAGTAGAGGCATCACTAACGAAGGGAAATTTCTTGGATATGTTGAAAGGCACGCCAGCACCTTCAAATGTGGACCCTTCATCTAAGGCAAAAGGAAGCATTACATCAGCAGAGGTAAGTTTCAATCATTGATAAACTGTTGCAGTGTCAGTGTGGTGCAAAGTTGGTTTTCCACCCTTTTATGAAGTTATTTTTTCATTAGGGAATAAGCTATTGCCCTTAAAGAATAGATCCAAAGAGGAAGCAGCTATGTAGTATTTTTCTCCTTTTTCCATTTTAAATTTTCAAAGAATTATAAGACCGAGAGAAAGAATATCAAGAACTTACTAGCCTTCAATGTGTTGGCTCTATGTTCCATGCAACCTATTCAATACCTTGTCAAATAGCAACATCTGATTTTTCTTCTTCTCAGATGACATACTACCAAGTAGAATAATGGAAGGCATCAACAATGTATTACGTTTTACCCGTTCTTGTGCACTTGTCATCTGCTCCTGAAGCTGGAAAAGTTTACACACAATATGTAATTTTCATTTTCTTATAAACTCAGAGATTGGAGAAATATAATGAAAGAGGTGTGTTTGTAGTTTGGCTTATTTATCAATACTAATCAAATTTTTATTTATTTCCTTTTTTTCCTTTATCAATTTTTACCTTATTTCCCCAGAAACCATCATCTGGGGACCAGCCATCATGGGGAGTGTTACGAGATGACTTCATGCTCGGGGCTGGGATGAAAGACTGGGACAAGGAGTTTAGTGATGAGGATGATGATGATGATAAAAATGACAGTGGTTTATCATCAGATTCAGACTGATACACACCTAGATGCTGAACTTGATGGACATTAGTAGTAAGCCCAGGCATTGGATTGGACATGGGCGACACTGACATTGAATAATCGTCAGATTCAGATTGAAGGAGAGCATTGTATGAGCTCTGTTGGAGATGTTAGCCGTGGTTGCAGGGTTGGACAGTCATGGATTGATAGATGGATTGGCTCATTTAGCCTTTATGGAGCAGCATATCAAGGCAAAACAGCAGCTGTGAAATTTGAAAGTGGACCAATTATGAGGAGGTGAAGCTATGTTTTTTTTAATTGCTATTCAGAACCAGTCATCATCTTACTTTGATCTTGCAGTTGAATCTACTTTCTTCCATGGCATGCTTAGATTACAGTTACAGTGTACATGTAAGGTGAGGTTATCTCAAGCAAAGCAAAAGCCGTCACTATTCCATACAAGTTGGACATTGTGATATCCAATCTTCAGCAGATGGCTGTGTATATTTTGGTAATATTAACTCCATTACTACAGACTGGAAAAAAAATTTTTTTTAAGAGATTCCACAGAATGATTCAAAGAAACACCAAGCATGTGATTATTTTTTACTAAAAAATGTACATTTTGGAGGGTTTTAATTAGCTGAGAGAATTTAACTGTTTCACTATCAAATTCAAGTTATTGTTAAGTTATTGTCATTTTATGTCAAATTGTTAAGATATGATCATTTGTGGAAATTTTGATTTTTGCCAAACCGTTAAAGATAACCCTAAATTCAAATTTGTTTGGCCTATGAAATTAGAAGTAACATATTTTCGGAAATGAGGTCCTATGTCAAATGGAGAATATGAATTGTTGGTATCATGGATAATTCTCTCATAAAATGGTATAACAGATGACAAACACACCCCATAGCAATACTGTTGTTAAAGATTATTTGACCATATATAGCCATACAGTTTTTCAGAACTTGTAATATGATTATGATTAAAAAATTCATTCTTTTATATAAAAGATAGACAAGTCATATGCTGTATATTTTTTTGTTTTTATTTCAACACAATATTCATCTAGAAAATGATAAATATACAGGTACAAGAGCCAAAAGAGAAATGAAATTTCCTTTCTCCTCTTCGCTTCCCCCTGTGAAGTCTAGTTCATGTGCATTGATGAATTTTTGTCCACATTCTGAGCCTTAAGATGATGTGTAGTTTCCATTGATATGAGGGTACAAGGTTGAAACCTTCTTTCTGCCACTCAGTGCACATTGTCTGCATCTATCCAGCCACTTTCTTCACTTTTGTATCTCGTTCTTGTCTAGTGTATTACACTAACCAAACCCTTGGGAAGTTAAAAAAAAAAACCTTTTTACTCTTGCCCACTTGTTATTGGTCCTTGTCACGAGTTCTTTTCTGGAAATTGCTTGCATTGTACAACAAGTAGTCATATACTCAATACTCATATATTTCAATATTAAAGTGTGGCACATTTCTAAGTTTTAAAAGATATAATGTATCATCAGTATAATTGCAATTCAGCAGCAGATGCAGGCCTACCAAAAAATTTAAACCAATGTTGGCTCATATCTTTCCAAATTCCTTTTGTATTGTCTTTCCAAGCCGCTTAGCCTAAAACTAAACATTTGCCTTTAAACATTGATCATTCTTATTCCCCTTTTACAATAATCCTGAGTAGCAATGCATCTTATTTATTATATGCATTCTTTGCTTAGTGGAGATATTTATGATATCTTCCACTCATTNTCCAAGGCAGGAAAAGCCCGCAAAAAGCCCGCGAAAAGGGGGTTCGAAAATGTTGGCAGTCCTCAGATAGGGGGTGTTTTCAAAAAGAGGGAACGAGCATATGCGTACCCTAAATAACACTGAGTGGGGGGGCCGGGATAAAAGATAGACAAGTCATATGCTGATTTATTTTATTGTTTTTATTGTTTTTATTTCAACTCAATATTCATCTAGAAAATGATAAATATACAGGTACAAGAGCCAAAAGAGAAATGGAATGTCCTTTCTTCTCTTTTTCATTACCTCTCTCACTCCCCACTTTGCACATTGTTGACTCTGTGAAGTCTAGTTCATGTGCATTGATGATTTTTTTGTCCACATTCTGAGCCTCAATATGATTCATTGATATGAGGGTACAAGGTTCAAACCTTCTTTATGCCACTCAGTGCACATTTTCTGCATCTAATCCAGCCACTTTCTTCACTTTTGTATCACTCTCTAGCATTCAGTTCTTGTCTGATGTATTTCACTTACCCAAACCCTTGGGAAGTTTAAAAAAAAAAACCTTTTCACTATTGCCCACTTGTTATTGGTCCTTGTTGCGATTTCTTTTCTGGAAATTTCTTGCATTGTACCTCGAATAGTCATATACTCTGATATCATACCTGCCAACCTTTGAAGACTTAAAGTAGCAATAATTTGTTACGAAGAGCTGGGGTGGGTGTATGGTAGGGAGCTTTGGTATGTTCAACATGTAGGAATGCCCTTTTCCTTCACTTTAAACTCATTTTTCAACACTTATGCAACCCCCTCCCCCACAATAAAAAAACCAAAACAAGGACTAAAAGCTCAAATTCCTCTGATGAAATAGACTCTGGAGGAGAAAAAAAAATTCATACATAATTTTACTTACACTCTCAAACTTTTCCACCTCATCTTTACTGATCGCACAAAGCCGTCCTTTCCAGCAAAGGCCTCAGTGACTCTACCCATCAGGCACTTGTTTCTTGGTTGCTCGTCAGCGATCAGCACTACATCTATCTTGCAGAAGTTTTACAATGCCTCAAGCCCTAAGGCATGAGGACGTTGCCTGTTTCCCTTTTTTGAGAAGTACCTTGGAGTGCACAGTAGAATGGCATGACTTGTGTCTTGATAGCAGGTCCATTCTCCTTGTCAAGATGCTATCCAATGTTTTAGTTGAAAGGCTCGATCTGAATTTCGTCTTGTTCTGGTTCACGATGCTGAAAATTCTTTCTCAATTGGCATTGCTGTGATACATAGCAAGAAGCACCTTTGCTACTTTCACCAGTGTTGGATACAACACATTTCCAGTGGCAGGAGACCTCAGCTTTGAAATTTCATGCTATTGCGAGCTGATTCTCAAGTCTGGTTTCAGGATTTCATCGGTGAGATCATCCACCTGGAAACAACAGAGCTCATCTTTCGGCTGGGCCACGCTCCACTGTGAAATCTATGTGCTATGGATGCATGATAACATGACATTGGGGCTCTGATTTCCAGATATATCTCCCACTCCTTTGAAGGCCGTCTCCAGTGCATGCCATGCTGCCTTTTCATTCACAGCATGTCAACAAATATCACCATGACAATGCAAGCCATGTCCAGTATGTCCTTGATCTCCTGCTTCAGGCCTGGGACATCTGAATCCACTGTTAAATACAACCTTTCATAGAAGCCTCTTTAAAATACTTACCGGTATGTGGAAGCCTCTGGGCTATTTCAAACAAAGTCCAATATGCAAGCCTGTCAGAAGGATCTTCTTCCTTTTAACATTTTTTTATATTTTTAAATGTAACCAATGTTTATTTTTTTTGAGGTGTGCTAATGAGGTGTGTGATCAATATTCCACAATAAAATAATTTCACAAACAATTTAACAAAACAATGGAACATCAATAATACACATATTTATTTCAGATATAACTACAATGTAAGCAAATTTGCAGGAATGTTGATTTATATTTAGTCTGTAGTCTTTTTGTCAACATTTTTCAGTGCCTTACAGTCAAGTGATGTGTAATTTTGTATGAGGTACCATGGATGTAATATTTCAATGTTAAAGTGTGGCACATTTCTAAGTTTTAAAAGATATAATGCATCATCAGTATAATTGCAATTCAGCAGTAGATGCAGGCCTACCAAAAAGTCAAACCAATGCCGACTCATATCTTTCCAAATTCCCTTTGTATTGTCTTTCCAAGCCACTTAGCCTAAAACTGAACATTTGCCTTTTAACATTGATCATTCTTATTCCCCCTTTACAATAATCCTGAGTAGCAATGCATCTTATTTATTATATGCATTCTTTGCTTACTGGAGATATTTATGATTAGTATCTTCCACTTGTTCTTTGAAGGCTGTCTCTAGTCATTCACAGCATGTCCANTTGTAATAGTATCTGCTTGCTCTATTAGGCCTTGCAATTCAGGATTTTAAGGAAAGCATGCCTTCCATATGATGGCTTTTGAAATGGAATTCCTTCTGGTAATACACGAACCTAATAGATTTTTTCATATTCCTTATAAATTACTTGACACATTTTCCCCTGTATTTGTCATTGAAGATTTGGATGACCCTCTAGTGCAGCTGGTCTTTCTACTCTTATCACCTCTCTCACTTTCATCTATGTACATATTTGACTTTGAAGTTCTTATAAATTACTTAGCACATCTTTGGATGACCCTCTAGTGCAGCTTGTCTTTCTACTCTTATCATCTCTTTCAATTCCTCCTATGTACATCGTTGACTCTGCGAAGTCTAGTTCAGATGCATTGATGAAGTTTTGTCCGCTTCCTGAGTCGCAAGATGATGTAAAGTTTCCATTTGATATGAAGAGACAAGACTCAAAACTTTCTCCATTTCTGTTTAAGTTACTTGGTGCAATTTAAGGTCTCTCCTTTTTGTACTGGATTTCAAGTTGTCTCATGAAATGAATTTTTGTGACATTCTCAGCCTCAAGGTGATGTAAAGTTACCATTTGATATTAGGGAAGACTCGAAACCTTTTTGTAGTTCAGTGCAGATTGTCACCTTTCAGCCACTTTCCTTTCTTTTGCATCTCTCAGCATTCAGTTCTTGTCTGGTGTTTCCTGCTTACTCAGCAAACTTAAGGAGCTTTTTGCTTTACCTTTTCACTTTGGCCCGCTTGTTATTGGTCTTTTCTTTTCTAGAAGTTTCTAGCATTGCACCATGAGTAGTCATATATACTCTGACATGAATGAATGAAAACAGGACATTATTTATAACATTGGTGCATTTTTCCTTTAGTTTTACGTTGTTTTATAGATTATACAGCCATCTCTCTACTTTTTGATGGGAACACCATACTCCTCTGCAATTTTTGCAGTCTTTGCTTATTGGATGTATTTATTAAATCTCTCACTCCTTGTAGGCTGTATCCAGTGCATCTCTTGCTGCCTTTTCATTCACAGCATGCCCTGAATATCTTCATTACCATGCATGACAAGTCCACTATGTGCATGTCTCCTGCTTCATGGACATTGTTAGAAAGAACCTTGAAGTTTCTTGAAGAACATTTTTATGCCTCGGCCCATCGAAAGTGGTGAGGGGAGGCATCACGTTTCCGGGTCACCGGTATCCGTCCATCCCGCTGTCTTGTTAGGTATGGACTTGAAATTTAGAGATAGTTTGTAATACCATAGGAAGATGATGTGATTTTATTTTGGAGTAAGTAGGTCTAATGTCAAAGGTCATAGAGGTCATTTAATGAAATTAAGTTTCGTTCATGCAATATCTAAAGAACTGCTAGGGTAAGAGACGCATTTGCTTTTGTCTTGTCTGTGAATCATTATTTATATCAGTATATGGCTGCTCTCTTGTTGATCACATTGCCCTAACCCTATGGGCTAGGCTGTTAAATCAACATTTAGAAACCTATAAACACATTTTCTGTGTCAGATTTGATATAAGACAAAGCAAACATAAAAACTAAACTTTCTTGGGTCTATTAAAATTTCAACAGTCAACTGCTTCTTTTGAAGTTTTGTCATTAGATTAAAATAATACAATAAAAGATAGACATGATACACGTAAATGTATTTTGATAGACTTTTATTTGAAATATGACATTTGTGTCACCCTTTGCAATTCATAATAGCAATTTCTGATACATTATATCTACTTGTGAGAATCATGTTCTTTGCATCTCTAGAATTTTAAGTACTTTTGCAGGTCTGCATGTATTACTGAAAAATATGACTGCAACGTTGAAAAATTGAGATTAATGTATGTTTAGCACCATCATTCAAACTTTCAAAAATATGCAACATAATTTTTGTTATTTCAAATGAGTTGACATTTGAAGTTATATTAGTTATATTTAGCGATATTTACCTTTTCATATATGAAACACTGATGTGTAACATGGTCTGTGGATATGTTTACAGTGGAAAGAAGCATTCTGCAGAGTGATCTTCATTNTATGTACATCGTTGACTCTGCAAAGTCTAGTTCAGATGCATTGATGAAGTTTTGTCCGCTTCCTGAGTCGCAAGATGATGTAAAGTTTCCATTTGAGATAAAGAGACAAGACTCAGAACTTTCTCCATTTCTGTATAAGTTACTTGGTGCAATTTAAGGTCTCTCCTTTTTGTACTGGATTTCAAGTTGTCCCATGAAATTAATTTTTTGTCCACATTCTGAGCCTCAAGATGATGTAAAGTTTCCATTTGATATCAGGGAAGACTTGAAACCTTTTTGTAGTTTAGTGCAGATTGTCATCTTTCAGCCACTTTCCTTACTTTTGCATCTCTCATTAGCATTCAGATCTTTTCTAGTATTTTCCGCTTACTCAGCAAACTTTAGGAGCTTTTTTCTTTACCTTTCCAATTTAGCCCACTTGTTATTGGTCCTTTCTTTTTCCAGAATTTTCTAGCATTGCACTATGAGTAGTCATACTCGGACATGAATGCATAAAAACATGACATTGTTTGTTAAATTAGTGCTTTATTCCTTCAGCTTTATATTATAAAGATTAAGACAGCCTTCTAGGGGTAAGAGAGGCAGTCGCATGTGTCTTTTCTGTGAATCATATCCAGTCAGTACAAGATTGCTCTCAGATCGGTAACGTTACCCTAAGCCACAGGCTCTGCTCTTAAATTGTCATTTAGATACCTTACAAATACATTTTCTGTATCAGATTTCTATTTTTAAAAAGAAAACACAAAAACTAAACTCTCTTTGGTCTCTTAAGATTTAAACTGTCAACTGCTTCTTTTGTAGTTCTGTTACTGGATTGAAATGATACAACAAAAAACAAACTTGATACACATAAATGAATTTTAATTTTATTTCATTTGAAGTATGACTTTGTACTTCATTATAGCAATATCTACTTGAGAGATATGTGTTCTTTGCATCTACTGGATTAAACTACTTTTGTTGGTCTGCATGTATTTCCCAAAATATGACTGCAACGTTGGAAAATTGTGATTAATGTGTGTTTAGCACCATCATTCAAACTATTTCAAAAATATGCAACACAAACTTTATTATTTCAAATGAGACGATGTTTGAAGTTATATATTTAGCAACATTTACCTTTTCATATATGAAACACTGATGTGTAACATGGTCTATGGATATGTTTACAGTGGAAAGAAGCATTCTGCAGAGTGATCTTCATTCTCCAGGTGTGTAGTATGATGTTGAACACCATCTGGAAGACTAGTACTGAGATTTTATAAGGGTCATTCTTGGTGAGCAAGATGTTTTCTTACTCGAAAAAGAATGGTCTCTAGGCAATGAGTTCTAGCAGGCCTAGCAGATCAGTGCTCTGAAAATGGACTTGGTATATTCCAGAGATGCATGTGACAGGATTAGTGAAAGGGCAGTGGAAAGAAGCATTTTGTACAGTAATGTTCATGTCACTTGATTCTAGAGATATGTTGGATGCTATACAGTATCTGGAAGACTGGTACTAAGATTCAAAGCGGTTATTCTTGGTGACAAGAATGGCCATGGCTTACTGGCACATCTATCTAGTCTTGCAACCTGGCAGACTGGTAACTCTGAGAATGGAAAGCAAGCAGCAAGTCAATGCCCAGACTTGGTAAAGTCCAGATATATGCACGTGCCAGGATTATTTAAAGGACAGGGCACTATTATTCTGTAGAAGGATCGTTAGTCTACAGATATGCAAGATGTTGTACACTGCTTGAAATACTGGTACTTGGATTTAAATGAGGCCATTTGTGGTTAGGAAGATGTAGTACCACATATAAATGCAGCTGTTTAACAAAGGAATTCATCTGTCCAATCATATTGATCATTCCCCTATCTAGGAGCTTTCTAACAAGGACAGATATGCACCAGATGTGGTACATATCTGCTTTGACTAGCTAGATCCTAGTTCGGGGAAAGATGCATGTTAATTTGCCAGATGCGATCTTTTGTTAAAAGCCAAGTTTTTCATGTGCCACAACATTTTGCTAAGCTACGTAGAAAGAATGGCTACTAGGTCTATTAAATTGGGCACTAAGCCTGGCCAAGACCCAACTGTGAACAGTGAGTCACTGACTAGCCTTGGCCTTGACAAGGAAGGTATAGCTGCAAGTGCCTTTTCATCAATTGATGGTGAGACATGTGTTCAAGTAATCTTACAAAGTGCACAAAGAGGCAGAGGCAGTAGTTATAGGAGATAGTATTTGAAAATGGGTGGTCAATTGACAAGGTAAAAATCATAGATGATTAATTGTCCAATGTAGGTACGATTCTGGACTAGTCAACTGGATGATGGAATGAGTCGGGACTAGTCTACTGGATGCTGGTGCTACCTGTAGTTGGTGTTAGTGACCTACATCACTGCTGCAGTCCTGCTACTATATTATTATTGTTTTTGTTAAATTTTTGTTCTGTTTTGTTGGGGGAGGGGGAGGGGTAATTGTATTGCATTAGATAGTTCAGTATAATTAGTATAGTGTCATTAGTTTATTAGTAACAGCATTTTGTTATGGTCAGTATTGATATTACGTTATTATTTTTTTGTGTCTAATTAGCTGTCACCC
>BEXV01000043.1:391881-415263 GCA_003118195.1 Hemicentrotus pulcherrimus | reverse complement strand
GGGGGCGTACACTCTCAAGATGTTGGATACGCCATTTGTGATATGAAAATATCGTAAGGTTAATGGAACGTAACCCTCGCATGGGCACGAATGTGGCTTGGTGTGGGGACTTCACTACAAAAAAAAACACGAATCGCGATGACAAAGTAGTGACCACAAATTGAATACACAAATTTGCTGATATAGTCCGTTTATTGGAAAACTTTCTGACAAACAACAAACTATATATCGGCCCAATGACCCTCTTCAAAGTTTACACGACAAATATGGTGACGAATGGTGTGGACAGAAATAGCCTAAGGATCTTTATGACTCAAAATATCGAAGTAAAAAGAATAAGCAATTGACTCTTCCACGTAAAAAGATCTTTTTTAGCTTGACCCAATAACACTGGTTTCGGTTTGCCGCTGTGATTCATTTGTTGATATTGTGCCTCCTGTCTTGTATTTATTTATCTCTTTTGGGGGTTTTTACGAGAAATTGAACTCATGCACATTGTTACTTTGTAGTAGGCTACTGATTTGTGCTATTATCCCTTATTGAATGCCAATAAAAACCCTCCAAAATTCTGTTTGTAATCGGACAATCTGCATAATTATACTCATATGAAGTCAGAATTACAAATTATTTTCTTGGCCTGTTTTTACTAATGGAAAGTTAATTTTTTACAATGTCTATACATGTACCTGAAGAAATATTTGAAATAATAAAGATTGAAAATGGGAAGCACTATGCTAAAACAAATGTTTACTTTTTGTTATCGTTATATGGCAATCATCAATCTGACTTTGAATGCAGAAATGTTAATAAATTTAAAATGCTGACTGACATAAAGACTAAAATGAATTTCGGGACTCGTGCCAAAGCGAAACAATAGCTTTCCTTTTAGCTCTTCCGTTTATGACTCTCGTCATGTGTTGTAAAGACAGCGCATTTTGAATCGTTCATAAAAACATGCCATTTTCCATTGAATGAACCATTTCCTCGCCGCGTGCATGGTGTAACACTATACCGTTGACATGCGATGAGGGAAGTGCAAAGTGGGTGATATTTGTTTATTTTCACATGAATAAAAGCAACATTAGTTTTAGGTTATGATAATCAAAACAGAATTGCAGCGTGGGTCGAAAAGACGAAAGATAGCGACGAGAGGGATATTGATAATTAGTGCCATCCGTAATATTTAGAGATAAAATAACAGTTTCTTTGTGATCATTTATTCTTTCCCTTTTTCGATTGTAACTCGTGATCGATTTTGGTATCTCTCCCCTTTTAAACGTGTTTTTTTTACAATGGTTAAGACTTACGTAGTAAATGCAGCTCTTTTATCTGCTTTTTAAAGAAGAATAACATTCGCTTTTCAATACTGTAATGAAATGAAATCATCGTTTATTCCGTCAATAAACGAGGAATAAAAAATGATTGATCAATGTACCGGTAAACTATTCATTTAATGAAACATTTATGATAAAATTCAATAAACAAATCATAAAATGACTTTTACGACCTGACGTTAAGCATGTTTAGAGCGTGCAAAAACGGTCCACCACTGTCGTACCGGATATGAAATATGATCATTTTTACATTCTAATAACGTCGCCACAAGCAACGTGCCCGTCAATGTTTGGCAAAAGTGCAACTTCCAGGAAAACTACCACCAGGACAGCGTCTCAAGTCTCACAACGACCAAAGGGAACAGATCAACATCCCCGTATCATTCGTCTCAATGGTGTCATGCTAACCAATCAAGTCCTATATTAAGGAAGGATTGTCATAAACAACATACTCCACATGAGACAACCGGGAAGCCTCGCTCAACAATCAAATCAAACCACCGAAGCCATAATCGATGAAACTCGAAGCCCATTTAGAAGAAATATTTTGATGAAATAGTCCTACGTCAAGGGCAATGGCATCAGTAAAGTAATTTGTGCAGAGTCGGGATAATTCTTTATTTCCTCCAATTGAAGTCTGAGATGAGAGTGCAATGTCCATGAAATAAAACGACGTTGATTCCTCAAAGGACTGATCAATTGTAAAAAGAACCGCCCAAAAAATCGTTTAAGGACTTCATATTGCCTTTGTTAGATTTCCGGTACGTCTTTGGCACAATCCCATTTTCCGCAAAAAAAGGGACTGAAAAAAAAGGAATGATTTTCATCACCATTAGAGCGTTGTCTGATTTGATGTCTGCGACAGCTTTCTATGGATTCAGAGATCGGCAAGGTGACATCTTTATAACCACTATGAGTGGCGTAGTTTTAGGGGGAGGACAATGGGCACGTGTCTCATCCCAATCGAACGAAGGGCGGATGGGGGGGGGGGAGGGGGAAAGGGGAAAGTGAACGTGTATGGAAGATAATAGGACCCCTCAAACACCATCCACCTAATTAATGGCCTTGTTAATTTGTATTTCATTCATCTAGTAAGACCTATATGCCCCCCCCCCCTCACCCTAGGATACCAGTGCCCTCATCTCAACTGGACCCATACTTCCGTTCTCTCCCTCTTCCGACATTCAGACAATGTCACAAGCTCCGGCACAAACTATTTGGTTCAAGTGTTATTCAAAATTGATAAATTCTTCACATTCTGGAGTTTCTTCCGTCCGTTTGAAACAGAAATAAATAAAAGTTCAGGATAACTTTAATTCTTTCATATTATTTTGTTCTAAATGTGCGGCATGTAAAAAACTGGAACTTATATAACTAACAATATTTACCAGTTTTCTTCCCTTAATAATAATTGTCTTCAATAATTGTTTGGAATGTTTATGCCATGTACATGAAAACATTTAGCCCCGACTCTAATATTTATTGATAAACCATTCGTTTTTCTTCTTCAAAATGTTCAATTATTTTTTGACACTTTTCTCTCCTCTTCCACTTCCGTCTCCCGAAGTTCGCCTTTATTCATCTTCCGGTATTGTGGCGATTCTTCTATCATGATACACCCTCCAAACATAGACAGCAGATCACAGCGTTACACGAATTACAAGGTTTTTAAACAGTTTTTACAGAGCATAATACCATCTAACATCAATACTAATCAAATACTCAAATAAATGATATTTTAGTATTTAAAAACAGTTACTGCTTTTTCTTCTTTTTTTCTCCATCATTTATTAATTGAATAGTAATTACCAAAAAACCCACAGAACTATAATGATTATAAAACATAAGAAACTAAATTGATTAATAGAATTTAAAAAACTACATATTTTGAATTTAAATAATCACATTGCTTACGTACTCATTGACAACATCTCTGATGTAGAAAGGGGAAAGGGATTCTGGTGAGGCGACCGTCCACTTCACACAAACAAACACAAAATGGTCAGAGCGCCACCTCTCGAGTAAATTGGAACACAACAAAGTGGAGGAACGGGCTGTTATATTAGAGCGATTACTTCGATTATCAAAACGGATTGTTTACGTCTCTCACATTCGTTTTTTTTAACAATGAAAAGTATATGAGGAAAAAACAGTCACATCCAAACAGTTAACAGCAAATATTCCAAGAAAGAGAGAGAGACGAAATCAGAGAAAGCATATACCATGTTAATCATTTTCGGACTAATGCGTGAATGGGGAGGGGGAGGGGTGTGGGGTTGGAGAGATCACTGTGGTGGTACCGTTATTAAAATTATGATTATTATTGTTATCATAATTATTAATACTATTATTATTGATTTTGTAGAACTCGAAAATAACTGCAAAAGGAAGCCTTTTGACGGGTATGATATGGTCCATGGTAATTACTCCAATAAATCAATGTTCACTTATTTTTGCAATATCAAACAATGTATGATTTATTTCTTTATTTTGTTGCTCATCATGTTGATAAAGTATTCTAATTCTGTTAATGCCAGAGACGTTTTCTTGACTTCATGGTTTAGAAATTGTTCCAACATTAAATGAAAGACAGAGTAAGTGTATCACATAACCATTTCTTTCTTTTTCTCTTTTCTCTAATATTTTGTTTTTCTCTCTCTCTATCTCTCTCTCTCTCTCCCTCTCTCTCTCTCTTCTTTCTTATGTCCCTTCTCCCTCCTTTTCTCGTTTTCTGTCTTCATTTCCCCTGCTCTGTGTTCTCTCCCCCTACCCCCACCCCACCCCTCTTTCATCCTCTTCACTACCTCTCTTTCACACCTTCCCTATCTGTTCCGGTTGGCGTAACGCGCTCACGTGCGTTTTTAAAAACGGTGATCTTTGAGCTTTCTTTCTGAAGTAGCCAAACACCGCCGATATACATACAAGTCTATAGAATCCAACCGGTATACACACACAAGCCACTACACGTAGGTGTATTTTTTTGTTGCCGTGTTCCGTAGCAGACGACGATCTCTGATCGCGACCAGACGAAGCTGTCTCGCTTGAGGAACCCAAAACGGATTGAGGCTAACACCAGCTCCTCCCCTTTACCGGTATAAAAGAACTCCGCTCTTGCTCTACCAGGCATCAGTGCATTCGACATCCAAGAAGTGCTGAGATACACCAGTGGTGCAGGCAGAGTGAGGTATCTACCCAAGGAATTGGACGTATCCTTCATAGCAACGGATATCTTTTGCCTACTCAGTAATTAATGAAGAGGATTTTGTCTTCTATGGATAAAATTTGAACATTAGTTACTGTCTTCTAATTATTGAATGGTTCGCGGAGTATCATATTCTTCTCTTTCTGATCGCTGAGAATGCTCCTTATCTTCATGACTTCGTTAGCTGTAGCGCGGTTGAGATAACAATTATGGTTAAGAGCCATGACAAAACTTTCTGCTAAGTTTGGTTACCCCTTCTTTCATTTTGTCTTTCCTACCGGATAGGATACCACTTATTCTTCAGAAGTCATTCCAAGCGCAACGAATAAAGTTTGTAAGCACCATCTTGTCTTGTGTCTTCCAGCGAGACTTGGCAATTTTGTTTAAAGTCATAAATAATATTATCACGACTTGTGCAAAATATCTTCAGCTATTAACTTATTTATTAATCAAGATAAACTTTAGTGACCGTCAAAGACACCAAGACCATGTTTTCATCAAGTAGTACATCCTCCATACGCTGCTACCTGGCGGCGTCGTGGCTGGGCCTCGCAGTACTTTCCCTTACTTTCGATGGCCTCGGTGCCGGTGGACAGTGCAAGTTCGATCTGCAGGAGTACCAGGACCGGCGGATTGCCGCCATCAAGGGACAGATCCTCAGTAAACTTGGCCTCACCGCCCTACCCACCGATGATGGACCAGAAGATGTGCCTAAGGACATACTGGATTTATTTAATCAAACAGTGACACTGCTCGAGGAGAAATACGAGAATGAGAGGGAACAGTGTAAAGGGATGTCAGGCGGTAGTGATGACTATTTCGCGCAGTTGCCCATCTTATATGGTATAGTGGAAACTGATATTGAAAAAGGTAAGTCCATGTTACTTCATAGTAAACGCATTTTTAAACATGTTGCCCTCATGCCATAACAACATACCGACCAAAATTGAATGGATAAATTAAAATCATGCAGAGTAAGGTATTGTATCAAATGATGTTAATTGAAAACATTCATTAACACAATCAGAATACAATAATAATGCGTACCCTGGCCCCTGCTAATTAGTTGGACAATAATATTATCGCTTTTTTGTTGTCTCCAGTTACTTTTTGAGAGGCATCTATATTTATCAATACCTTACTTCACCCAAAATAATAACATAAGGAAGAGAGTCAATATCCTTCTTTGCCAGACTGAACTTTTGCCCGACCAAAGTTCTTTTCCATCTCTGATTATTCGGTTGTTTTATAACAAGAAGCGAATAACCATTTACAATACAAACATAGTGAACATGAGTGTTCCACAAACATTTTACACCAAGAGGACAAGTATAGTTCATGGTACCACTGTAGCTAGTAATGGTTGTATAGTTGGGTGATGATGATGAGCAACCCTATACCTGTACGCGTGTGATTTCCGTCAGACTTCACATTTCGAATTGTCAAGCTTGGTTTGTTTTCCCGGTCATGGGTGAAATTGTGCCAAGTGTTGCCATTATTCAATCCTGACACATTTTGGTAATAGAACCCAATGATATCCTTTTACATCAAGGGTATTTGTAAACCTAGGTGAACTCGTCAAAATCAATCTTCCAGGTGTTCACTAAGGGACGATCTGAACATTAAGTTCACTGAAGAAAAAAAGAAGTTCTTAATGTAAATTAGTATCATGGATATGGATTCCTGTTTTTAATAACGATCGTCATGTACTTTGGGTATCCAATATGTTATAAAAGAATAAAAATGCATTTGCATCATTTCCTTTCAAAACTATATATTTCCAGCATTAATGACGCACAGGATTCTGTATTTTTTCGTGTAGAATGGTGGGACATGACATCATAAGATTCTTAACTGAACTGCATGACATGCTGTCGTCGGTTGTACTTGTGGCGCTCAGTCACAAATTGTACGCATAGTTGTTTTTTTTTAATTTGATCAGTCTAGGTATAGGTCGTGTCATAATAGTTCATAGCTTCTATACTGAACTATTCTATTCTATTCTGGAAGTGTTGTTTAAAACATGTATTTCTTTAAACTCACAAAACCTTATTGGTAATTGGAAGGTACAGATGCTCTCATCAATATATCTGCAAATGGACATTAATACTAATAAAACAAATACATTAAGCTCTCCTTAAGTTCACAACTCATTTTTAACAAAATAAACCAATATGTACCCTGAGTATAACAAGACCACAAAATGTGGTTTTCCGGTATCCTACTTCAGCAAATACTGTCTTGCGTGGGCTAAGTTTGTATCTACTTCAGACGGACTTCCACATGATTTCGCGAATTCAAAACCGAGTAAGAGCAACTAAAAGGGATAAAGATGTGATTAACCTCACAAAAGCTTATAATTTGATTAGGAAACATCGTTAAGAGCTTAGCTTAATCTCATTGGAGGGATGAATAGGTGTTTAACGAAGTTAATGAAGGAGATAATGGGAGCGCGAGCCTCCGAATTGATCCATTTATAAGGGGTAAATGGAAAGCTTCTTATATACAGGTATTGTATGCCACAAAGAGGTTCAAGTCGTGCTACCGGCGGATCTAAAAGCGTGCCCTTCCAACCAGTAAGTTCACCCGCCCATACGTTTAAGCAACCCTTTTAGTCACACGTCGCCATTTAGCATCATGTTAATGAATGAAGTTTTGGAAGCCATTAACTTGGTAGTAATGAATATTGACGGATATCGACAGGTTTTTTATGAATGAACTTGGGGTGGGAGAATGGCGGTATTATGATGCAGGGCATCATTGTTGGGTAAACGTGATAGAATCATAAGGGATTTGACGAGTATGTTGACGAGTATGCCCTTTTTGATAGTTAAATGCAAGTGATTCATGGACCGAAGATCTTATTAAACTGATCTAGTAAACACGAAAGTTATTTTCGATAGAAATGAAAGTGAAATGGTCTCTGCCAAAAAGCTTAGTGACATTACTACGCCATGGCTTCAATCGGAATGAAAAATATAGATCCAAACAAGATCAAAAGAATGCAAGATACCCTAATGATAGACGTCACGTTGTACTTTTTGAGCATTTCAGCGACTCGCAAATGTCACGACAGTTCCTTCATAGCTTTAGATATAAAATGTCTAGTCCCATATAGCGTGATCTCGATACGACACAACAAATTATTTGCCTGCAAAACAAACCAATTTGAAAACGACTTTTCTAAACAGTTTATATGTTTGCCTAAACGCTCTTCATTGGTCATTAAATGAATCATTGTCGTGCCATTACTTCATTATCGAGTCTCTGAGGAGCACTGAAAATAATTCGAAACCAAATCAATAGTCTTAATTGGATTATATAGCTATAAACTGATGGTAGTTGGGAAATTGACAGGGAACACTCGGCTGGCAGACACGAAAAACAATAAAAGAAAGGAAAGGAGATATGACGACGAGGTAATGATTGTGATGACGAGGGGATAGAAGAAAGTGATCGCGGGAGATTTCATCTGTCCCGCTCCCCTCGTGTACTAATAGCCGATCTGGGATTTACAATGCATGCTCGGAATGTGATAGGATTCAGACAGTATAAGGCCTTCCTAAAATATAATAAAAAGAAGAAATGTCACGCCATCAGATGGAGAGAGAGTGGTCCAAGACGACATCACACCGGTCACAAGTAATGAGTAGTATCAAAGGAGCACCCGTCGGCACCCGTCATCTTTGGTCAATCCGTGAATGGCTCCTGAAATAACCCCAGCAGATCAGTCCAACAGACATTACCCTGACGTGATAGGTCCCGACGGGAGACAGACCGAGTAGATACATATATCTAAAAATGACTTTTCTTGATCTCTGTTAGTAATGGTAAAACCCCGACTTGTGCAACAGAGGCAACATGGCAACAAGCGATAGATCACTCACATTAAACCAATGATCATGTAAGCATGCCATCTAATGATGCCTTCCAGGACAACGAAAGCAACTAGATCAAAGTAATAAAAAGTTTTCACTGCCTCTCTATTTGGAACATGTTGTCTGTATTTTTCATTTGATGACCGATCAAATTGGAATTGTGAACACATTATTTACTTTGGAAGAACGATTGAAATGGTTATTGGGTGGTTGGTGCGGAATAAGAAAAAGAAATGACTTCATGTTCTTCGAAGCCTATTAAAATTCGGTTCCTCCTCTATTAATGGCGAGACATAGACGAACAACTCCAACTGACACAAAACATGTTTTGATCGACTTGCAATAATGGTTTTGTTTTCTAGACCCGCGTATACCTTAAATGCTGCTTTATCGCGTCCTATCCTGGGCATTCAGTGGATTAATATAAAAGACCTGTAACTTAAACGGCATAATTGCGCTATAATGGGGACAAAATTGTGGAGGAAGGACCGGATGATTTGGGGTTACATTAGGGCATCCTCTTTCCTTCAATAGGATAGCAGTGGATCTACATTAAATTCATTGAAATTATCTCTTTAGAAGACAGTGACCAAAAGTGAGACAGCCGGAGTACAATAACCGACGATCTAGCTTTCAAGAAGCATGTCATCATTATGCCACTCTCGTCGTCATGAGTGGAAAACTTGAGAACAGAACAAGGACCTCAGGAGCGATAGGCCTATAGCTCACGATAATTATACTTCAATGTAAACGAATGGATTTATGGATGCAGGATTCTAAACTTGAATAGAGTGAACTTTTAAATCAATGACATTCGTATTTTAGGGTGCTATTACAAAGCATACCCACGTGGCTCTTAACGGGACAACATGTACATACTGCTTTTGAAAAACAGAATAAACATATCGAATTTCAATACGTTATGTTTAAGAAAAGGCAATTTAAAAACGTAGAACATCTTGAAAAGACATTTCTTAGACGTAATCTGCACTTCATATAGATGTACTTTACACAAGTACCATTCGGATTAAATGACAAACATAGTTGTTTAACGGTTGTCAACCATCGGAAAATAGAGACGCCAGGAATACCCTGAGCACTCATGTCAACTCTTCCAAAACAATGACTGTCACATCTACTTACCAGATTAAAATCCTTCACAAATATTAGCTAGCAAGGCCCAAATCCGATTAGACCGATCGGAATAGTAGGGAACATTGACATGATGTCGAGGAGTGTTTTTCTTTCTTTTCTTTAGAGCGTGCCACTGGGATGGGTTTCGATGAAATGGTCAAGAAAATAAGGCCCCACACAGTGCTCTAAGTCCAATCATGTTATAAAACAAAAGTCCGACACACATCTTCAGTATGTCTGAGAGACAAAGTAATAAATATATACTTGAAATATATAGAACATGAGACCTTGTTTTTTATACGGAAGACCTTTAATGGAAGTAATATGATAGCAAGATGAAAAGCTTCGGTAATATGTTATAAGATGAATCCTTCGAATATAAAGTAAAGAAGAATAAGACAGATAATGCTGTGCAATGTATCTGTGGGTTCATCGTTTGTGCCATCGATTTAGAATATATCAATGATATCACTACTTCTTAGACTAGTACCCCTATCCCATTTAATATATCAACAATTCATACCGGCATTTAATTCAGAAGTTATACCAAAAATATTATAGAATATTTAAACTTTTTCCATAGAGACAATAGCAATGGCAGCATATTCTTGTAATATAATTTCAGAATTACGTTAATGAAATTGTAGAAGCATAGCAGTAGCATGTTTGCCACACTTTCAACTTGAATTGAAGTGTTCATGCATTTGAATGTTAGTCAAAGAAAGAAACCGCAAAATGGGTCTAGATACACAATTCGACGACTCACGTGTTGAACATTTTCTGACTATAGCGAAACACTGTCATTGACTGTTATTACAAGCAAAATATAAATATGCTCAGTCGGGGTCCACTATAGATTTCGTTGATGTTCACAATGTGATTTCGTTTTTATGTTGAACTTGTTGCAAATAAAGGAGTCCTTGGCAGTTCCAAAGTTCAATAGGTTCTCTTTTCTCTCATTGAAATATATTCACTACATCCGCGTAGAGGAGAGCCTTGTGTTTTGTGGATGTAATACCTTTATTTAGAGTAAGAAGCGGGGATGGCACTTAGAATGGAATAGTTTTCCTTGTGAGATCATTGACCAAATGAATTGACTTAGATTAGATAAAAAGAAAAGACGCTGTCTCGTATGGGAATTTCCGAGGTTTTGGGTCATTTTTCCTCTCACTTACGTCACAAAGAATAAGGAAAAGCACAAAAAGTGTCATTTTCCTTTTTATTTGGTCTGATCCAAGCTGCAGAAGGGCTGTCAACTTGATGGAATCATTGGGTATCATAAAAGCTCCTGATGAGATCTGTAACGCATTTTACAGTTGGACTTGCTTATATACTACAACAATATACAGTGCATATACAACCGTTCAACATTAAAATCCGCTAGAATTGTTTTACATGCAAAACTGTTTCTTGAGTACCTTTAAACTCTACATGGAATCTGATGCAGTCTGGGCATCACGGTGCAAGCATGCAACAAGCGATACCAAGCCTTTGCGATGCGTCAATAAATCTTCTCAGTTCATATCTATCTCATTGATGATATGCCATATTTTATGATCGTGCCAGCTGTCTGCCTCTGCCCTCTTCATCGACCTATTCACACTCGGGGTTTTAACAGCTTCTCAAAGCAGCACCTCTCTAAAGCTTTCAAAAAAAATAATGGTTGTGATTCCCCTGACCTAATCAAAGCTTTTCTACACAATTATGATGGTTAGTTATGAATAAATTGTCAAACTTACTGTGGCAAGAAGATATAAGACGAGCGCAGGAAATAATTTCGCGAGCTTTACACAATTCGCACAAACTCTCGAATATCATTTTGGAAAGTATCAAAGGATGTCTTGCGGTATAACTGATCTCATCTCCCACCGACTTCTATTATAAATTCTTCGCGAAGAAGTTTTTGGTCTCAAAGACAGACTTAAGGTGTAGGTATGTACGCGTCTGGACTCTCTTAATGTGAAGTGTTTTTATCTTAGGCTGGCCCAATGGAAACCCATTGTTCGTTTCGCTCCCGTCTGTCATCCCTGATGCCAACGAGCTGTACATCACGAAGGAGGGAGGGATACCTCATGAACTCCACGCTCTCATCCTTGCTGGGGATGAGATGAAGGGATGCGGTTCAACGGAGAGGGTGTCGTTCGTGACAGTAACGGGATGGTGATTCTCGTGGCATTGTTTTAAAATCATAATGATTTACGCTGGTTTATCCTGATAATGATACTAAGATGAACTTTGGGGTGAAAAGTTGAAAACACAGCGTTGATCTCTCAAGATTTAGAAGTGTAATAAAAAAATATAACAAATTAAAAACAATATATCTTTCGGCTAAGCGAGCAACATGGGATTTGCATAGGACGTGACGATGGTCTGTTTAGTCTGCTAATGAGGAAAGAAAAGGCAAGACAATATTTCAACTTCTTTACTTTACACAGCTTTATCCATTGTTGAGGGCGTACAAAGGCGGATCCATACACCCCCCCCCCAAAAAAAAATGCACATAAATTGGCGCTGTTTGTCACGTTAGCCTGATGTTGAGATATCATTGCCTTTAAAAAAATACTTTAAAAATATAACATTTTGATTGTGGAAAACTTAAAATGAAATTCACCTGCTTCAAAAAGTGCATTAACGCTTCACATAACTTGTATTTTATTTAGTATCACACGCGATAAAGATAAAATGTAAAGAAAATCATTTGATAATCCCATTGCTTTGTTATCTTGGGTTTTAAAAAATGTGAAGACTTTTTCCACAACCCAATGTAGCTTAGCACGATTTTATATAAAATTCGGTATTTAAAACGCATTTAATGACGTGATATATTTGCCATTCGATGCTTCGCCGAATGTACGAAGCCCAAATTCAATCGAAACCGGTACAACATTCGCCCCCTCAACCTCTCCGACCGGATCACCTCATAAAACAGGTAAACGAGGCTGAGAAATGACATCGGTATACTCGCATCCATCATCACAGTACTACCACGACCCTTAAAGACTTTTATCTCTCCCTTACCCTATCATAACAATATCAATCGCTGGATGAAATCCCCCATGAATTATTATCCGTCATGAAATATTGGGCTACCACTGCTGAAACGTATATGGAGGGCGAGAGAACAAAGTTTGTTGGTGGAATTTGTTGGTGGAATCTAAACATGCATTTAAAGTCTGCGTTGTACAGCTAGGCTATGATCACCTGTGTTGCCATCATTGACTGCCAGATACGATGCATCCAAAGATAACGTCAGCGTATTTGCAAGCCAAAAAGTGAAACTGACGAAAAGTCAGTCCAAAGTTTAAACTGAAAGTAATCTAAGAGTACAACAATTCTTGAAAAAAATTAACACGATAGAAAACAGTGGTAATATTTTGGTCTTTAGAATCAAGACCAGTGTATATGTCCATATAATTTTACCAAGTTATTATGGAGTAGCATTATGGAATTTCATGTGAACATTAACTTAAGTAAAAAAGAATACAATTTTACTTGATAAATTGCCATGTCTAAGCTTTAGTTGGGCAATCAGCTTAATAATAATAACATATTCATGAGAAATAATAAGAAGTGGTCGGCAACATATGGAACAAAATAGCTTAAACTTGCATAGATATACGAATATATTGGTTTCAAGATTTGAAAGAATAATTGAAAAGGATACAAGATTACTACAATTTAATGATTCGTGTATAGGCCGACACAATTGTGAAGGCAACCCTTTTATTGCGTGAATCTTTGAAAAGCAATTAGTCATTGTTTATGCGGTTAAACAACCCAGCATCACACTTTTCCTAAATAGACCAACCATCTACCAACCAACAGTTTCACTTGCGTATAGGACAAAGTTCACCAGCTATATAGGAAATCATTTGTTTTATGAAACAACACACTGCCAAGTGCGTACTTTTATATGACCTTTGAAATCAAACAACGTTCGAAATGTAAACCAAGAAAGCCAGCAACAAGAACGCAGCTAATTTTACCATGATATAATTTAACACATAAAACAAGCCTTAAATTTAATAGGGAAACAACTGCCCCATGCAATAATAGATATAATATTTTGTCGGCATATTCCAGGTCCTGACTTCAAATAAGTGCTATTCCTGTCAATTTGTTATGCCATGGATTTGGGGTGAAAACACCTATCACCACTTTTATAATTTAGGCCCGTAGGGGGGCATTTTATGAACAAAATTAAAAAGTCTTTATACTACAGTAAATAGAATTCAAATAATCAAGAAAAAGGAGAAAGTTAATTGCATTTGTGTTCTTATTATCAATATCCATTCAATTTTCAATCACATTGGTTTGTTGGCTAAACTTACATGACTTATGCAATCCTTTTACTTCATATACAATCGGTAACATCAAGATCAAGTTAATTTTTTAAGAAAACATATTTTCCATGATAGACATATTAAAGGTGATTGGAACCTCCTTAGTAAGGTATGTGCCCACTGTGATCTCAACGCTGTCAAACTTTATAGACTGATTCCCGAACTGATCTCAGACGAGTACTTATCCATCTCCCATCGATAACCTGAGAGTGAGCGAGGTTCCTCACCACTCTGAAAGCCAATCATTGCCCATGATTTTGACCCACACACGTCCACCTGTTGCCCCCATTATAACTCTATTGGTAGAACGGAGACTATGTCAACAAATCACGTGACCCCAAACTCAACCCCACAGGGAATGCAATGTCAATAATTGCCATTATATTTCTATTGATATATGTAAGTTATTTGTGACTTACAAGGCGGCGCCGGCACTTAGTCTGGGCGCGAAATTATTTTCATAACCTTATCAATATTATTCATCGTGAAACTGTCTATTCAGTCAATGGGATATGGTTCAATTTGGTATGGGCGGGATGATCAGTCTTCCAAATCTTTTACGTTATGTGGCACCCGAATGAATTCATGACCGACGACTTCTCATTCAGTTTATGTGTAATCTATTTGAAGAAAAAAATATATAGCTGCTCTCGGTTCAATTTTAACGAAATAGATTATCTATTCTGTGTCTCTCAATCCGTAATCACATATCACTGCGATATTCCTTTTAGACTACTCGTACTCCATACACTTTGTATGTTTTTTTAAAATTTTAATGAAGACATTTTAGAAGTAATAGTTGGTGCAGCAAGCCTAAGTGTTGGTTGACAAATGGAAACAATACTGCGAATTGAAACAATACCTTTTTTTCCCTTTTTTTCTTCAAAAGCTTGGTGTATGCAAGCCGAAAATGGCCGTTTAAAATTACGCCTATACTATTGTGTATCAGTATACTGTAAATTATTCATGTTCATGACATTGGTAGGTACGTTGAGACATGGGTTGCATTTTGGTATTGAACCGGATAATCGTTTTTCATGCTTCTTTCCCACCAACTGGGCGTTCACCTCAGGTGGAAAGAACAAGATTTGGTTTCTTTAACAGACAGGAAGAACCACGGTCTACCGATTTGTGACGTCATACTTTCACTAGTAAAAAATAAACTTTCTTTTTTTTTTCCTGAGACTCAAAATAACGCCATGTTTCAAGGTCGACATGTTTGAAGGACTATCCTAGGCGTCGATTCGGTTTCCGATTAAAACTTTAGAGAGATGTTTAGACAAGATGACAACAATCATGTCTGTCTCAGTCATACTAACTTTTCCGCTTAGTCTCATTCCTTTTGTTGTGAAATTAAAAAAACAAATCTTTATCATGTCTTACCTTAAACGTTTTCAGTATAGTTGGGAAGGTCATTCCAAGCATTTATCATGTTATAAATGGTTAGGCTCATTGTTTCAGCATATAAATAACAACCAAAAGGACCTATATGGGTTGAACTTTTACCTTTTATTGAGATATTATCGAGTTTAATAAACTGAAGTTATCGATATAGGTATTTGCAAAACCGATGTCAAGTCCTATGTTATGTTTTCTAGAACTATAATTAATATATATAATATATTTGCACCAACATTATGTAAATTGAAAGTGCATAAATCATCGACTGGCTAGAACTTCAAAGATTGCAATGAAGAAAGAGACTGAGAAATCACATACACCTAAAACATTTTTCTACACGAGAGATCTGTACAATTTTATAACTTAAAAACAGTGCCTCATTTCTACTATTTTTGTGTACTGATTCCATACATTGTTTCGATCCAATCTTTAACTTTAAATTATAGTGCTTTTACCATACAATCTTTAAAAAAAGTGCAGCAAGGGTTAGAGCTGATTTCACTTTGAAGTATCTTGAGCACTAAATCGTATCACGTTCATTATACAAAATTTAAAGAGATCTATATTTGAATCAGCACCTGTTGTCGTAATAAGTTATTGGTATTTTTTTTGCGAAGTTGACAGAATATAGTTTTAAAACTAAACTTGGAGTCACGCGATAACAGACATTCACTTTTCTTTGGGTTATTTGGTCGTCTTTATTGGGGGAGGGGGAGGGGGGGGGGGACTTTCCACACCTTTCTCCCATTTAAACGGTCGTTCATGATTTAATACTTTCACTATTTTCAATTTATTGAAATAATGAACTTTGTCATATTTTCGGTTACACAAATTTAGCGTATATAATTTTAGCTTAATATCCCCAGGGTTACAAGTTGACTGTCGTCAGCATAATCAGTATAGCTCTGTACTGGAATAGTTATACAAAATGCTGTTAATTGGGATAACATGATTGAATTTAGGGGAACAAATGGACCTTATTTCCTTTTAAAACACAATGTAGCACACCTTTATTTACAGCTGTCTTTTCTTTCTTTTGCCTTTATTTCAATTAATTTTTTTTCTTCAATTTCAGAGATTTCTTTTCAGATTTTTTTTTTGTTGGAATTGTGCCCCCCCCTTTTTTTTTGACAATCCTGGATTTGCCCCTAATATATTAATAATAATGAATATGGAACCATAGAGGGCTTAAAACGAAATCGGTTCTTTTTAGGTTATATAAATAGAGTTTGTGCATGAAGAGTCATGTAAGGTGCGGATTAAAACATTTTCAACAGGGTGATAACTATACATGCTCCCCCCTCCAACTCATGGAAAAAATACCCATTCTTGTCTTTTCAGGGGATAATTCATCTCCGATGATTTTTCCATGGTCTGGCAAGGGTGGATGAATAGTCTGACGAAGGACGATAAACATCACAAAATAGTGGAACATTTTATTGAAGACGATTGAAATCAATTTAAAACCTTCTTCCGTCATGTACATGGCAAGGATGAGAGTGATTAATGTATAGTTTTTATTTCTTTTTCTCCCAGGAATCGTCCGAAATTACATCGCATACTTCTGGTCAATCATGAAGTTAGGTTCCCCCCTGACAAGACGACTGCGTCCCATTTCTTTTATGTTTTTCAAATTCAAATCTTTGATTCCGCAAGGAGATAGTGCACTTTGTAGGGGTCTTTATGATTGCTTAGGGAATAGCATCAATAATTGAATTGAAGTGAAGGAAACGATAGAACAACGAACATGTTATTTGGGATATCCATTCCATGATATTATACAGTAATAAGTGCTCTATGTCAAAATCAAACGAATGTCATGCCGATGGTTATTTGGAGGTACTTAATTGGACCTTGAATACGGTCTTTTTGAAGACGCAAGATGACCATCTGTACAATTTACGAACTCGCAAAATGTTTCCTCGCTCTCAGTATGGTTTATAAAAAGACTATCCAATAGCTAAGATTATAAACTTGTCTTAGCGGCATATTATTAAAAATGTCCTGAAGATGTATTTCCTTCTCTCTTGTAAGCCAATCTAATTTCGCTTGAATAGGAACAAATTTATCTGAAAAAAAGTGATGATAGATGTAAAAACGTTTTATATACTTTACACGTAAGATTCTAATAATTAGTCTTTATGAACGTTTGTAAAGCATCTAAGCATGCTTACTAACATGCAATTATGCTTTCTTTTCAGTCAGGTAAAAATAACCATCACTACACTACACCTGCTCAAAGGCCAAAAACATTTATGAAGAAATATTCCTTTAAAAACATGTATGGTCACGGGAAAACGTCGCATGCTGCAATATATATGATATATAAATATTGTTTTCCAGGCAATCGTGAACAATTTATTGACCACAAAGACGTGACACAATGGTGGAATGCCAGCCACGCTAAATGGGTTTAATTTGAAAACAGACAAGTGTTGGAGTCTAGTGAGTTGACATTGGTTATTTGTAAACGTCTTTGTTCGTGTAAGATGCCATACGTCGTGTTTGTTCCAGGGCTACAATGAAGAGAAACAATATTGATATGCCGGGGCTCTCTATTTGTGTTATTTTCAGCTGTTTTTATTGAATTTTTGTAGCGCGTAACGAGGAAGTTGCGAGAAAAGAAGTTTGCCACCTCACCCAANGGGGCGGGCGAAACATTGGCCAGAAGTGTATACTACATAGACACACAGTTTACATTGAAGGTATCCCAAGATGTCGTCGGCAAACCGCTACTCAACATCACGAAGGATCTAGAGAGAAATGTGATTGGTATCTATATTTTATATACAAACAAGTACTTTTAATATTAAATATAGTTTACAAAAATGAAAAGCTAAGGAGAATTGCCGATACTGCCTCCTACTTTCAACGCCTTTCTACTGCATGAATTGAATATTAAACTTCATTTGTCTAAAATCATACTATTAGTATCCTACATGCGTACGAACTTGCTCGTGGTTGTTCTATTAGTGTCACTTTATTATAAAGGGACACTATGTTCTATATTACGAGACTGCCCCCACCCCCTTTGCATTTTTGTCGGTCGCTCCTCAACGATAGGAAAGACGTGTCCATTCTGACAGCGATTCAATAAGTGGTGTGTGCGAGCAAGGCTACTCGGGGGTCATCTTTAGTTCCAAACGATGTAAAGTAAATCCAACCAACAATACGAAGAGTTTTTCAATTAGGAATAATTTCAATTGTATGGTCAAACTATAATTTGATAAGTTACCTATGCCTCTGGAGTACATGCGAAAATTATCAGAAAATTTTTCACAGTGCACAATACAGAATAATAATATGCACGTACATGTAGGTCTGTAAATATATAATAATCACTATTGCCCATAAAGTTGAAATAATTATTCTTTACAATTTCATGAAATGGTTGTGTCAATAATATGATTTATCCTTGATCGAAAACTTTATTATATAATCTTCTCAGAACTTAATTGATTAGTCTAAAGATTTCATGTAGTTCAATTCATAAAAAAAAAGATGTAAACAAAAGTTATTCCAAGTTTATAGGCAACAGTGTATACATTCATAGCTAACACTAACCAGTAAATGCAATTTTGTATGGCCCCATATTATAATAACCCAATGTTGTTGAAATCAGTGCAACATTCGTATCTAGGGGTACAAAACAAACGATCTAACGTCTGACAGCATTGGAGCATTATAGTTACGCTCGTGGAGATATTTCATCCGGGTTAAGTTCACTGCCCCCTCGATACGTGAGAAGTACGATTTTAATAGAAACGCTCTTTATTACATCAAGGGGGTGTTTACAACAAATGACATCCATCTCATATTGCCAGCCAGTGAAATTCCAAATTAACTTTCCAAAGTCAACCAATCATTCCAAATGATTACAAGGGGAAACGTTACACTTCAACTGAAAAATCAAACAAGCTGACATCGAACCGGGATACCACAGGCGCGATTTCTTACTTTAAGGGTAAACTTTTAAAAATAAAAAATAGGCAATTTTAGCCCTTAAATGAGATAAAGTAGCAGAAAGTGCTTCGGGGTGAATGGCGAGGAATCAAGGGAACCGTTTTTGAGAATAAACCCACCCAAGTAATATATTTTGCTCAGTAGCGAAGCAGGGTAGATTCTATTACCAAGGGAGCACAAACACTTGTGAAATTGTAGTATTATTGATTAGGCATCTGAATGCAATGTGACAGGGCCAATGAAAGCCTTAGAAAAACCTTTAACGTGACCGGGTCTACAATCCACGCAGGGGCGTACCCAGTGATACAAACATTGTGGAGGCGTTTAAAATATGATCAAATTTGTGTCAAGTAAGCCCTAAACCAAACAGGTAGTAAATAGCAGTCGTTTTGAACAAGAGTTTAATTCTACAAAGCTAATACCAAACTTAAGATCTTGTTATACTTCAGTGGTATTAATGCAGATGTCGCGTATATAGCAGGCAAGGCTATACATTAAACTGAACCCACATTATCTAAAAAAAGTGTAATACACAAACTTTCTCCTTCTCTAAAAGTTAAACGTTGCCAGTACTTTTTGATGATTGAACACTATGCTGAACTAAGCAATAAAACATCATAGTGAAAATAGTTATTTCAGTGTTTACATATTTTTTGATGATTGTTTGGATATTTTGCTTGATTCGAAACGGAATTCATGCAGACAAAACAAAATTCGAAGATGTAACACTTTTTGAAGGAAGACATTATTTGCTAGTAAAGATGGACGGCACGATTGATCTCTTTAGGAACCGGTGATCGCCCACGGGTAGGAGGGAGGGTGGGTAGGTCTGATGACCGCCCTTGAACGATTCAAACGCTTCCTGGTATCCTGGGAGACCTTTCAAGGATTCCCCAGGAAATGCCCGACAACAACAAAACAAAAACAGATAAATAAACATACGATCAAGGGAGACAAAAAAAGGCTTTGGGGGTTTTGCGGGGGCTGCTTTTTTATGACATCAATTTCACAATTCTTCCATAGCATTTGTACTTTCGATTCTTATGTTGACCGTGTCTTCGTTCTCCAATTTCCAGTCAAGCCAATTAGAATATAATAACTCTTAATTTTTTATTGGATGCGTGCGTTTTGAGGTGTGTGCGCGATTGTGGGTTGATGTGTTATATTATGCGAGGAGGATGGGTGGGTTTTTGTCAACTATAGAGCTGTGAGGTATCATAATTTATGCCTGGACATTGCCAATACGGCGAATAGGATACATTTAGCACCGACCATTGTATAAGTCATAACTTTCTTTTCCTGCTATATTACGGACGAGAATTTAATTTCATGCTGAACTTCATCCATCTATGGACGCACTCGTGTATCAACAATAGTTCTCTGTTTTTGATAGCTATATTTTGGAACATCACCTTCAAAATGGTATTAAATCTTGACGAAAGTTCCTACTTGGTATTCTGAAAAGGAGAAAATACTCCATCAGGACGGAATACGCCGGCGCATTAACATTTCAGACGACATATCGCAGCGCGAGGAATTCGACGCTTAAGGAGAAGGGGATCTAAAAAAAAAGGCGCGACGCCAAATTTTTGGTAGAACAGGTGTGATGTCTACACGTAGCCCTGTGATGGATGAAGACCCTGAAGCCGGGCCATGTCCTCGTTAGGCATACACCGCCTCCACAACAAGCCCGTCTGGGCCTCTTGGCCCTTTTCGACCCTTTTACAAGTCATATTCCATTTAAGTCTGTTGCCGCTGTTGTTACCGTTGTTGCTGCTTCTAAGTGGTTGTTGAGATGATGCAACGATTTAAAGAAAATGTTCATGCTCCGCTTTTGTCAACCAAGATTCATCTGACAATTAATACTATATAAATGTACTCTATATCGTGCATTTGGACATAATTATCTGATTAAGAAATGTAAAAGTAACTGAAATGGGAATACATGGATATAAACGCTAACAACCATTGAACACTAAATCGAACATATCGAAGTTGCATTGACAAAACTTAGCAAAGGACCAACAAGAAAGGGGCTTTATTCATCCTGTTACCCACGCGGAATCAAACATGATTTAACTACGATAACTCTAACGCCTGTTTAGAAACCGTTTTTCTCTTACAAGTTGTCCGAATATCCCTTCAACTGAACTTCTTCCATCTTCGGCCCACGCGGAAACCCTCCTATAAACTTCACGATTTTCTTTTGACAACTCCAGAAGGAAGTTCCACTGTCAGACTTGATGGACAAACCACTCATCTGGGGACGTGTTTTAGCATGGTATACCGCGTCTTTCCACACTCTCTTTCTTCCTTCTCCTTTCTCAAACTTCATTAGATGTCTCTTGCGGATCACCCATTTGTCCACGTGATTATTTTGAAAGATACCGGAGACAAAATCCGGGAATAGAATGCGAGCAGACTTTCAGTGTTATGAATGATCGGCCGCAATGTTTCTTCCGGTCCAGACTAGCTCATCGCATTCACAAAAGCGCGCCGATGAATCATTCGCTGCCAAGTCCGCTGCTTTCTACCAATCCCCCTAAAAAACACACACACATTGTTTTTTTTTTTATTATATAGAGTATTAGGCGTCGAAATTATATGAGATATATTCTGTTTAACGTGTAAATGTTTTAAACTTTAGCACATAATGAGACACACTTTGTCTCTCAAAGGGTACTGGAATAATTGTTCATTGCTCTCTTCGATATGAAATCATTTAAAGAGGTTTACAAATCCTACGACCGGTACTCTTAAACCAATATCCAATATTTGCCGGGTATGTACTTTTAATTTCATCAAATGGAAATTTAAGAATATTTAGGGTAGGAAAAAAAATGAAGGACGTTGCCATAGGATTTGGCCTTGGCTGAAGCACGTGTCTACATGAATATTGTCTATGGTGTCACAGATGACGTAGATAGCGTATCTATGACATCTCTATACAACCATTGACATTGGTTTATATAATTATGTGGTAATAAAGGACCTAGGGTTTCACCAAACCGCATTTATGACATGACTGATATATGACATTTAGAGGCAAAGCTTGTGTGATTAACATGGCACAGTGAATCAGTGATTTATTTACTTGACTCTCAAGTTAAAGCTTCGAATCCCTGTCCGATGTGATTGCATTTTATTTACATTTATATACAGTTTTCAATCTCAACCCTTGGGATGAACCGGGGACTTGGCAACATCTACATGTATCTATATAATATCTTGAAATGCACAGTGACCAACTGATGCCAGCTTGGTGATTCCCGCAGCACTTACACTTATACGAGACGATATCATTACAATGTCATGTATGAAATTAAAAAAACGAAATTTTAGAATCAAGTTTTTCAGAGATTAATGTGAATGGAATTATTGCTTCATTATTTGTTGACAAAAGGTTGTGAAAGTCAGTCTTTATCAATCTTTCATACATAATTGAGCACACAAGATAGCCAACTTTACAAAAAGCTCAGATCCTGTTTGGAGGAAGAGGGTGAAACATTAAGTCCATTTCCGAGGTGTATCCGCTCAAGAATATTGTATCTTAGGTCGATCAACAGGCTTCAGTCATCTAGCACACGGACAATTGCTTTTGAAACGACGCAGAGACGAGGAAAAACAAGCGTGCTTCTCAACTTGCCCTTTCTTTCTTCAAGAAATTTGACTGTCTCTTTCTAAATCGACCCCGAAATCCGTCCCTACTTCATGATTGAATTTCTTGAGAAAACACACCAAAATGCACGCCAGATGTTCCCTGGTTTCTAGCAGGCCTGGTTACCAGATTCTACATCTTTAGCTGTCTATGGCTATGCTCAGTCTTAGCCCGTTTCCTAGTAGTCACGTAAGATAAGTTATCGCATGTTGAAGACAAAAAAGGGATACAATTTTCACTTTTAGAGTTAGAAACACGTTTCTTAGAGGATGTCTGGATAACAAATTATTTCCCAGAAAAAAAAGAAGAAATGTAATTGTTATAAGTTACAAATTATAATGTCTGGCACCCACGCATTAACTATTTCTTTGGTCTGTATTCTTTCGCCCATCTTCCTCTCCTGACTATGCTAACTGAAGATCGTTTCCGTATGTGCGTTTCATTTCGTTACAACAAAATGCAGCGAGCG
>BEXV01000043.1:357371-376457 GCA_003118195.1 Hemicentrotus pulcherrimus | reverse complement strand
GGGGGGGGGGGGGGGGGGGGGGGTCCCACTCAAATGTTCGTATTCATAATTACGGTTAAATAATCGGCAATTTCACAAAATTTACTAATTCTAGGATTTTGTCATACTTTGAAGAAAATTTCCCCAGCAGCGAAGATGATATTTTGCAGACTATTTTTTTCTTCAACGGAAATTAAAATTTAGCCTCCCTCCCTCTCCCTTATTATTCTAGAGATGCCTCCGTGGTAAAATCCTGGTGTAGTTGTCCATCTGAGTCTATATTTAAATGGAATGATGGCATCTTCTTTTTTTGAAGACGGTCTCATTTAAAAGAATAATCTTGAAGTCATTCCAGAAAAGTATGTTTGATATAGTTTGCTAAGCTCGTTTGATAGCGCATGCTTGGAAACTTAATTAGAGCTCATCTTCATGTCAAAAATATAGATTTGTGCATATAATGATTATTTGCATTTATTTGAGATTGGACTATATAGTTTGTGCTCTGCCTGCTATAGCAACCTGTTTTAGACTAGAAAAAAAACACGAAAATGTGAAACAATTCATATAGGTCATAAGATTTATTTTCTTCATTTCTTCATTTTCCTTGACGAACTGGATGGGTACGTCAATTTACGTCAATATTTACATAAAATTGTTTGTACCATAAAAGAAATTTTATTTCAACTCTAAAGAGATATTCTGTTGTTGGCAGTCACATGACTTTGAATCGACCGTCAACCTTATACGTTGAACGATTTCGAATTTTGATTTAAAAATTGGATAAAAATTACTGTGTGTGAGAATAGCTTTTTTGTACATGTACATCTGAACGCATTTGCATAGGTAATAGATGGTAAAAACAAATTACTTCAAAACGGGCTAGAATTTTTCGTGGGGGTACTCGCCTAATCATGCAGGCTGAAAATTACATGTTTTACGATGGTTGTATGAAAAGCGCAGATGTGTATCCTGCCGCGTTCGTACAGCCAGATTTTCTTTTGCTCAATTCTTGTCTTGTAGTCCAATCAAATCCAAAGTCTGTTAATTATGCTCAAGCATAATATGGTGAATTGATTGACTTTTTTTATAAAGAAAACATGATCAAGATGTACGAGGATCATGAATGATTCGTAAAATATTATGGTATCTGATGCAAGTGATAACCGAATGATGTAAATGCTGTTTCAGATTTATAAAGGTACTATGAAAATTTTCAAGTTGAATAATGTTAATGCTTGAAATATGCACAAATCTGTCTTAAAATGCTTGCAAAAAAACAAAAACATTGGATTTATAGGTAAAAATATTGAATAAGTTTTTTGCTTTATTGGTAATTATACTGCCCATTATTGGACCGACTTTCTGATTTTTCCACTAAACTGTTATAAATCGTAATCACATTTTACTCCCCCCCCCCAAAAAAAAAAAACGCATCTTAGTTGCTCTTTAGGGGTTGCTTCCAATAAGAACTCGCTAAGTTCTTTATATACATTGAAGACAAAAAAATAAACACAAAATTGTATTTCTCCGATCTAATTGAAAAGCCTTGTGCTCTATTTTTTTACGAGTGATATTGAACGAGACGGTTTTTTCAAAAGAGTATTACTGTAGATAGAAACGTTTTCCTGCGCTTCTGCTTCGTTTGCGCGCTCAAAATATATTACCTTCTGCTGAAAGTAGCATAATCCTAAATATCTCATTTGCTACAATACTTCATTCTTGTGTCTCCTTTTATAATGTGTTTTGTCTCCACAATTCAATTTTAAAAGAAAATCTACGGCGTTGTGTGATTCCTGCTTGTGATATGGTCCCATAGGGACATAGATATTATGTAATATTTCTTATTATTAATGTACATCTTGAAATTGTTATTAAAAATTAATGTCAGTCAATGTACTATAAATGAAATGTGGTCCAGACTGTTTTTGTTTTAAATAGTGATTTATGCAGATTGAAGAGGAAACGAGGAAGAGAGAGAGAGAGAGGAAAAGGGAGGGAGAGAAAGAGAGAAGGGAAAGAAAACAAAGAAAGGGGGGGGGGGTAATTCTTGTTAAGTGCTTAACATTTAACAGGCACCTGGTCCACAGGAAGAGCTGTACTATTAATGTGTCTCTACACTGGGTCGATAAGACAACATTTTCATTATGATTACTACAATTTCTGAGAAAAGAATGTCAATCAAGGCTCAAGGCAATCGAATTAATTGAATGAATTGTTGGTCATCTCATGGAACAATTGAAATAAGTTGATATAAGAAATTCTAAAATTAAAAACTTGATAGGTTGGGAACACATTAAATGGAGAGCACTAATGAAATGAATAAACATTGACAAAAATCGCCTGCGTTTGTGGTTGAGATATTTGAACGAAACATCGACAAAAATAGAAGTGGTGTGACATACCTTGATGACAAGTGCAAGGCCACATTAACCAATTAGCCATTACCTACTCTTGTAAAATACTGTAGGAATAACTTTGGATTTAAAATCAACATTATGTCATAAAGAACCACCCCATCAACTTACATTATTGAAACTTTCATGTGATGATTATCATCAGCGTGATACCAGTGATGCATGATTCCTTTGATTTTCATTTATGAGAATTATTTGTTGAAGTTGTAAGAAGGCATTTTCAAGATGATTTGACATGTTTGAAGATAATTTGTTTAGTTACGTGTGTAAATGTGTGTTGGAGAAAAGGGTGGCATATTCTGTTTTTACACCATTGATTTAAAATGTTATAGAAAGGGAAACAGCACTTACTAAATACACCTTCTAACATTGACAATTCCAACAGTTATTTAGCGCTTTTCAAATCTGCACACTACTTTGCAATCACCATACCACCATTGACAACTCTGTGTGAACCTTTCCAGAAAAAAAAAACAATTCACTTTCAACACACAGAAAAGACATGCACAATAAAACACTTTGACGCATTACTCAGTTTCATTTTTTAAACAATATATTTCATTTCAAGGTTTATTTGTAATAGTCGAATCTGGTTATAGATGGATTAAGGAATGATAATTTGATACAATTGTCAAGAAAAACATATCATACACACAAATAACACACCTTTCAAAATGTACAATATAAAACAAAGGTTATAAAAAGATATAAGTGCATTTTACATATAAGTAGTATGATGCATTACCAAAATGATGTTGTTTCTACAAACAGTTTTGAAAGCATATCTTCAAAAATGATTGTGTAAAAGTTGAGGAACATGATCTCTGACAATCAATGTTTTCACCCTATCACGGTCACAAAGACTTTCAAGAAATCAAATCATGGGAAATTTTGATACCCTATTGAATATCCCATAGAAATTAGGTTGGGATTACATAATACATCATTGTAATCTTGTCACAAAGGCTACTACAGTAATATTACCTTGATTTTCTAAAGTCTTTGTGATTATTTTTGCTATAGCAAAGTAATGATCATTAAATAATTCCTAAAAACAAAACCTGGAACACACCTATCTTAAACATTTGGTACAAAGGAATTTTTCTTTTGTTAGGCCATTTCCGTAATGTAACCAAATTCAATGCATTTGTCTTTGTGAAGTGCTTCTATACAAATCATTTCATTCACCTGTTCAAAATAAATACATTTCAATAGTCAGAATGCAAACTTCATTTATAATATGTTGTTAGGGAGGGCAAGCTATAATGTTTGTCCCACCTAGCAACAAATGTTGTGTGCGCAAATCACTACTGAGTTACAATTATTTGTAATTGGTGAATGAAATAATTTGTTACATTAAGAAAATAGCCTATCATTAATGGTTGGTTCTACACCAGGAAAGTTAACAGTTGAATCAGAAGTCCCTCGATAGAAAATGAGCAACTCTTCAGGGTTTATCATTCAAGATGTAAAATATAATTTTTATTACTGAAAAATAAAACCAAACCGTACCATCCCACTGGAAAAAAGAAAGTAGCCATCAAAGAAAATTGAAGGATTATATAATGATACAATGATATTATATAATTATTATGATAGCTGTATCATAATAAATAAAAATAAATATTAAAATCTGATTAGTTTTGTCGTTAATAATCTCTGGTAGTTACCAATTTGGAGCAGTGACTGTGGACACTTTTTCTGATTGAGGTTTCAGAAGTGCAACACTATATTACATATAAAAGGACAGCCATAACACTTTACGATATGAATACATCTAAGAAGCTATGAATGGCGGCTGTTCATATACACAAGCTGATAAAAACTAATTTCTCTCTAAAATATAAAAATATTTACCTAAATAGTTTACAGCTTTTAGAAAGACACTGACCTTATATTATACATAAAACAAAAAGGCCTCCATAGTTAATAAAAAGATAAGTTAAGTTGGCACACAGATGCAATATATAATAAATAGTGAACAACACACAAGAAAATTGGATAAACCCACTCCTTCCATGGTGAAAAAAAGAGAGTACTAGACATATAAAATAAAGATATCGCTCCCATATTGTACCAGATGAAGCATTGGAATGTACGTTGCACACATTGAAATAGTTATATCGGTAGAAAAATAGAAAACTGACATACAGATTTCTTTCATGACAAACAAAGGATATACAGGTTTCACTGGAAGATGTTGTCTATATTCTAATTTCATAGATAGAAATATTGCTCTGGAAACAAACTGCATAAAAGTTTAATCGCTCAAAAACTTTTTTTTCTGTCTTAAGGCACACTTTTACTTGCCATGGCAACCCTAAAAACACTCCAAGTACATTTTATTCTACAAAGAAAACAGGTATGTACTTGCTGAAAGCCTCATGGTGGAAATTCACAGACCACTGAATGGTGGAATATAAAACAGTGGAAATCAACTGCGTGACATGAATGGAAGATTTTTAAACAAAGCAAGATTTCTTGGCAGTGCAAAGGAATAGTATCAAGGAATATCTGTATCAATCTCTAGTTTCATTCTATTGTTATTTCTCTATATTTATGGCTTTTGAATTTGATCAGAATATATTTATTGGTGAAATATATCATGGCTAAGGAATTTATCTTCATTAGCCTCTCCAAAACCATGTCAAGTATTGCTGAGTGAAACTGTTCACTCACAAACAGTATTGGCCAAGAAAAGAGAAATTCCCACATGGCATCTTTCCTCCCTTCTACATCAAATTTATATCCATATATGTACTATAACATTATAGATTTTGAAATTTCAATTTCATATAATTTAACTTCCTCATTTAAGTTCACCGGTACAGTTTCACACATTTCCCTTAAAGGTATGTCAGCAAGGATTTCTCAATTAAGCAGAGACTTTTGTGACGTGGTACATTTTTCTCTTACCAACTGATATTGTGAAATTTTTCAAGGAATTACTATTGGATCAAGACTTAATATGGTTTCTCTGAGTGTTTAAAGTATACTTTAAGTTATATACCTTGCACACAGAAGCAGATGTTTGTCCCTATTTTCACGAAGTGACGGCAGTGAATAAAATTTCATACAATTTGTGTGCTGATTTTTCTCACTACCGTCACTTCATGAAATTATGAATACATTTGTGCTCTCTTATGAAGAATAAAGCCCATGGTCAATGACGTATAACCTGTGCTTGAATAGAACCTGAAAGGATGAGAGAAGAAAAAAAAAACAAAAGGGGAAAATTAAATTGATTATTTATGAAAACTGTGGCTGTGCAAGAGAGATTTTACAATGTATCTGTAAGTGAAGTTTATGAGAAAGAGAAAGGGAGGAACGGACAGAGGAAGATAAAATGAGAGGGAGGAAGAGTGAGAGAGGGAGGAAGAGTGAGAGGGGGGAGGGAGGGAGGAAAGGAGAGAGGATGGAAGGGAGGGTGGAGGAAGGGGAAGAGAGAGAGAGAGAGAGATAGAAAGAGATACAGACAACAAAGATGGAGAGAAAAAAAGACACAAGGGAGAGACCAGACAAATCTTGAAAGAGCATGAGAAAAAGGGAAGAAGCCTGTGGAGGGAAAATGGAGACAGAGAAACAGAGGGGAAGGGAGAAAGAGATATAGACATGAGAGAGAAAGAACATGAAGGAAAGACCGAGAAGGAGATGGATTCCAAAAATAGCATCACGTTCAGTGAGATGCATATGCCACATTCTCAGACCTACTGAGAAAACACATTGTAATTGCGTATTGGCAGACCCCAATAATTACCATCTAACCATCATCAATAGTACATTCACCCCAATTAGATGTCAAGTCTATGTCCCCCCTGCTGCTTTGACTGGTAGACCCTCAGACAAGGGGAGATATAGCGAGAGATGGATGGATGGATAGATGAGGCAAAGGTGAAGGGTGATGGAAAATAAATGAAAGAAAACAGAGTGGATGATTTGGTTACTGTATTTTACTGCAGGGATTTGAGGAGACAAGACAGCTTCCAAACAAAAGAATGAAGATGACATGACTGGGAAACAAGACAAGTTAATTGCTGTTAGTTCCTCTCTTAAATTTAGGAATATTTGCTTTTTTCAATTCTAAAACATTGAACATTTCATAGTTTCTTTGATAGTAGAAGCATTTGTGCAATTTTATCCAGCAACTTAAATATATACTTTTCAAACAAGATTTTTTTCATGTCAATCATGAAACAAAGAAACACAGAAGAATGTACAATACAATTTAAATCTAGTTTATTCCTCTCAATCTCATTTGTTAATAAAACCCATCAAACCCCAGGACATTACTATATTTCATAATAAAAACAAAAATGGAAATTCCCAATATTAACTTAGCCCCCCCCCAAAAAAAAACCCCCCAAAACAACATGTTAGTACAATCCCACATCAAACATTCGATGACGACAGTGTTTTTTTTCTTCAGTCCAACATATCAATATTTCCTATTTCTCTTCAAATCTCTAAAATACCGGAAGGTAAATAAATAAATCTTTCTCCTTTTCCTGAACAGCTCATCTCAGGTGTAACCCTATATTCTGTTAGTTACACATAGCATCCTGAATGTCAAGAGATCATTTCCCTACTCTGTCCTGTTTTGATATGAATACCTGTTTTCTTATTGTCAATATTCCAGTTTTTACGATGGAACGGAGGAAGTGTATTGATATGGACACTCCTTCTTATGATTCAAAACAGACCCAAAACATTGCTAAAAACATGGCTTGATGACCCATAAAATCAAGTGAATGGGAAGTATGATGGCATAAATCAGTTTTAATATTGTCAAGTTTTAATGGGGCTGAGAGCCAGAAGGCTCTTGAATCTATATCGCCTGTTTGGAGCCATTTAAGGGGGTTAGCTCATGCCCTTCTGGCTCTGAACAGACAATATCAAATGTACTTAATAATGAATGCCCTTATGGCTTTCACAAAACGATGATAAACTATAATATAAAAAGCACATTTGCTACCAAATTCAGGAAACAAGCTTCTGCTTGGTACATCTTCTTTCTAAAATCACCATGAAGAATAAATCTACATGACAAATAGAGATTTGCACCGTTGTTCACGACAAAATATGTTCAATGGTCTGCAAGACATTCCATATGAAATGGTTTATGCTGGCCTAGAAACGTTGGCTCCCAACTTCATACTACCGGTCATAAAGAAAGCTGGGAAACTATTTTATTGCTTATTACACATATATGAATGTCACACACATTAGGGTATTGACTGCTGAGAGAAGGTTCCCTATTAACTTTTGAATATGGCTCATTATTGGTGGTGAAAAAGACAAAGAAAAACAATGAGTTAAATGGTATTATCTAAAACAGCTGGAGTAATAAAACAAGAAATACAAATATGGATAAATTTACATCTGAGACTGGTTTGCACTATGAAGTGACATGATTAACATCATTAAAGCAACTTGACAAGGCAAAACACCTGACCCTACAATCATCAAACATCAAATGTAACCAATGGGACTACAGCCCACTTCCTCTGGTCAGATTTATGGTAGAAGTCAAAGTTAGAAGAAAAGAAAAGAAAAAAAGTCAGGAGCAATGACCAAGCAGCCTTTTTTTCCTTCTTTTGTTTCATTTTAGAAATGGACTTGTGTGGTTTTGTTGACACAATTCTAACACATGTATTACCACCAGATTAACCGAAACACAAATAAAAGGTGACAAGTGCTTCTTTAGCAGCAACAACAGCCCCATCAAACTACCAGGTTTATTTTTCTATGATTTTGTTGAGGTACAACAAGGATATGATGATTGATGAGAGTGCAGTCAGGAAGTTATGATCAGCGATGAAAGTCAAAACCACATTAGATCATACTTATATCAAGAAAGAAAGAGTAGAATAAACAAATCAGGCAATTATGATATTGTTCACAGAACTTGATACTTGAACATAAAAAGTATGACACATGATTGTACTATCCTCATTCAAAGGAATTGAGCTTATGATGGAGGGCAGTGTAAAATCACAGCGCCTCCATGATAGTTTGAACTATCCTGTACAAAAGTTGCATGGCTTGAACAAAATATATCTGCACTGCAATTTGTTGTTCTTCTTGGATTTAAATATATTTAGGTGTGGACCACTAAGTTGTTATTTGTTTGGAAACTTAATTATTATAACATAAGTGTTATGTAAAAGGCAAAGATTACTACCTTATTTTATTATCACATAAGTAGACAAAATATGAATTCATAATTTCTTTTTTTTTTACCCTTAGTGCATGTACTTGTATTTGCATCAAAAAAATATATGATGAGAAAAAGTATAATTTTAAAGTGTTTCATTAAAGATAATGTAAAATAAAAAAAGAAATCTTCCGGACCCTAGAGAAATCCCCCCCCCAATTCTTTCTCATTGAGAGAAGAAATAAATCAAAAGGGCAATAAAGAGGGGAGGTGAGAGATGGAAGGGCACCTCCCATGTGTGAATATATCTGACTAGTGATGCAGTTTCCACTCCCCTTGAGACCCCCCAAATACATACATGTCCTCAATCAAGGACAGGATCCCTAAGCCACGCTCAAGTAGGGGTCTTAACTCTTGAGACGGGTACAAATATTGCCTCAAGTCCTTCCAGTTTATGTTCGTTTTAACTCACCAACCTTGCATTGTCCATGGGATTTACTCTCTAAACTTCAGTCTTATTTGCCAAAGACAATTCAAACCCTCTTTGATATTATCCTGATCCAATTTTTTCAATTCCCCCCTCGCTTCTTCAGTTTTTATCTGAATGACTCGAGGATAATGTGTATTTGTTTAAAGGGTGAATTCATACCTCAAACATCTTTGTATTTGGGAAGTGGAACAGTGGAAGAAAGGAAACTATTTCACAATCTTTGTTAAACTTCCCCTCCTTGTTAACAATAGGCATAAACAAAGCAGGATGTGGTTCCATTTACTTTTATTTGAGAGAACATGAGAGAACATCAAAGTACATATAGACTTAGCATTTGAAAGAAGGTGAAAATAACAGATCCAATAAGTGGAACTAAAGAATCAATTTATGAAGGTATCACTTCTTCAAACAATGAATTTTTTGAGATGTTTGATGTTTCATTTTTCAACAATACTTCAATTTAAAACATGGAAAAAAATATTAAAGGCAGAATTCAAAGGGTAATTCAGAAAAGAAATATAAGACACAGGTTTATAAAACCATACATCATAATAGAGTGAATGGTTTCTACTCTCAGAAGAAGAAGAAAAAAAAGAGTAAAAGAAGGAGATCAAGAAATGTAAAAGAAAAATGTCAAAGAGAATGGCAAAAAGATAAGAGAAAGAGAGCAAAATAGATATACATAGAGAGAGAGAGAGAAAGAGAAAGAGAGAGAGAGAGGAGAGGGTAGAGAGAGAAATAGAGGAGAGGAGAGAGGAGAGGAGAGAGAGAGAGAGAGAGAGAAAGAGAGGAGAGGAGAGAGAGAGAGAGAGAGAAAGAGAGGAGAGGAGAGAGACAGGGAGACATATGAAGTGGAGAAAAATATTAGAGAGTATTGCAGTGAACAAAGGCACATGATGAGGAGAAACAAAATGAGAGGGATACTTCTGTATCTATCAAAGCCTGAAGAAACCACAAAGCACTTGCTCAAGGAAAAGAAGAAGACACGCAAAATGCCTTTAAGGGTGGCCCAAGCAAGCTGCTGGAGCTGGAAAAACAATTGGCGGGTTTTTGGACGAGGATCAGCCATGATTTGCACTGGGGATAGGAACTGGGCCAGCGCATCTGTCCTCGGTGTTACACGCACCTACTTTGTGGGTCACTGGTGTTCACTGACGATCGATGGGGGCCTTGGGGTAAGAGGAGGAGACCCTGGGCTCCCTCTGGGACACACCGACCAGGACCAAGTCAGGACTAGACTCGAAGCTTCCAAGAACAGAATAGGGGTCAGGTCGATACATAGACACCCGGGGCCAGTTTCTCGAAACTATCATAAGTCTAAGTTCGTGGACATCCCATAGAAACGCATGTTTATTCTATAACTCACGTTTCAACGGGATGTCTAAAAAGTTAGACTTCTGACGGTTTCGAGAAACTGCCCCCTGAGGAGCAAGGACTTCTGGGAAATCTATGGCTCTAGTTGGCCTTTGTAACATGAAGGAGGGAATTAGAAATGTGGTAGGCACCGCCAAGAGCAAGATTTAATACCAATTGAGGATGATGTTGATCTGTGGAATGCATAGATACCACTTATTTATCACCACTCATAATTCAGGAAAGACAGCTTTCCTCTTTCATTAGGGATACATTTTCCTTACACAAGTTAAAGAAAATAATAGATCATGAATGGAATGGGGATGAGTTGTATGTTAAGTGTGGTGGATACCGGTTAAGTATTGAATCTCAAGTTTACAAGGAGAGTCACACTGGTTTCAAAAGCAATATATTGCTTTTTAAGAGTTTCATTTTCAATGTGCAATTTCTTTTCATGCACTTTTCCCTCAATCATGCAGTCTAAACATAATCTGATTTATCTCAAGTGTGAAGGAATGTAACCTAATGGAAAAAATGTGACCAGATGATTACAAATAAGTCTCTCCTTCTCTTTCTTTCAATCAACCAACAATGTTCTTATAACAACAACAAAAATTTAGGGAAAGAAATTCTTGACATAACATCCAAACTTCTTTTCAAACCCATCATGATTAGATAAATAAACCAACTTATGATGCAATTTACAGCATCTTCTTGGGTAAATTTCCAAAATTTTCCAATTAACCCCACATCTCCCTTTGTTGATGGACTTCTTTCAAGTTTAAATTGATGGATGTTCCTGACTGTTTTTTGACTGGAAATTTATCAAGTATTTCACATTGGGTAGAAGAGAGAATTTGTCACGTCCTCGATCAACACTGGGTGAAGATGATGTGAGATTGTCCAATTACGACATTTTTTTTTGTTGGAGCTTCAATGCATTCCCAAATTTGATAATTGGGCAGTGTGCATGGTAAGCCTTGAACTGTTTTGGAGGGCTGGCCGGGACGGCTTTTGAATCTGCCGTCACACAAAACCAGAGCCAGATGTATGTAGGCTTGCTGATTGTCATAGGACTCTGTGAGTCTGCTCTATATATCTTCAAGGTGGCATAAAAAGATATAGATTTGTCCCTGGTACATTTCTATCATGAAATCTTATTAATAAAATGGGAAGGCCTGACTGGCTGCCATACAGAATATAGCATAAGGAGCTGTAGAAACAGCTGAAAATCTACAAATTGCAACCTTGTTACAACAACAGAATGAATTGAATTCATATCACTCTTTCATTCAATGACATGGATGACATAGAAAAACTTTAAGGCTTTGATAGAGAAGAGATGATATGAAGGGTACTGATAATAGGGAACAAGATAAGCTGGTCCTGGATAAAACGTGACAAGAAATGTGTATTTAAATTGAATGAAATTAATATTTCATGCAGAATTCTGAGTTAAAATATTTCCTTCAAGACACTGGCTTACGATTCTGATGTAACAAAGATAAAAAGGCATGTATATATATATATTAGGATTAGATACGCTAATTCAGAATTGTCAGTCTACAAGAAATGAGATGGGTAGCCATTCATGACATATTTTTTAACTTATGGATATATAATTATATTATGATTTTAAACTATTTTCTGTTTACAAAATCAAGGTAAAGACAATGTCTTAAACAACAACAAAAAAACCTAGTAAGATGTAAAACACTGTCATCATTATTTAGAAGTTTTAATCGCCAATCTGGGATGATGAGTTGGGTAGTTCCAAATTCATTACACCAAATGATAAGGTGTTGGTATGTCCAGACAACCTACCTGATCTATTATGATGTTTGTTTGTAACTCCTCCTGTTGTGTTGCTATACTTGAGACTGGTGTAGAAGCTGTTCCCGCTGCGACTAGGACCCTCCTCTACCTGGGTTGTCCTAGAATTCAACAAAGAAGAAATGTGATACACCACTAGTTTTTAATCTGATTGTTTTATAGCTAACATTTGATAAAGGCTTTGATACATGCTTTCTGTGTTCATTTTTCTCAAAGACCCAAAGACTATTAATCACTTTTCTTTTCAATGAATGAGAAAAGATGCATTTCGAATCTGAATTGAACATTCCTATCAAAGTCATTTGGAGCGAGAAAAGGGAGAGAGAGAGAGAGAGAGAGAGAGAGAGAGAGAAAGAAAGAGTAACAGAGCAACTTTGACACGCCCTCAAATTGACTTCTTGTACTACTGAACAAAAACAAAAAAGGGTTTCAGATGAGGAATGCTGGCAATAACCTCTGGTCTTTAGTAGATTTTGTTTAATCTGTCTTGAAAGGGCATGACAACTTGATGAAATCTCCAATTAGCACCTGGTAAAGGGAGAAACCTCAACATTTGATATGAACAATACTTGAAAGGGGGTTGTTCAGTGGTGTGAGGATACTGCCAGTCAGAATCGGAAATTCAATGCATCTTGAAAAGCAATTACGCATAAACAAATTCAGTCAGGTCATTTTTCTCTACGAGGTAGTGAGTGATAGCATGTTGAAATTAGTTGTTTCCTTGTGTAACAAATGTATTTTGCAGAATGGAGTATTGTTCAAGTCAGTCTGCACCTTTTGCTTTGTTTTTCTTATGACTGAACATATTCACTTCTGAACTCGGCTTTTCAGTTGTTGCTCCACTGAATATTAATTTCTGGAAAAATAGATCCTACCATACACAAGCCAAGAGGTTGAAAGAGGAAAAATATTCTCACAATATCAAAATAAACCCTAAATTGACCTCATTTACTCTCGATTTTTCAGCATTTTTCATATACTTTTACATTTGTCATGTCTATAAATGTGTCATTACCAGAGATCACCGATTAAAAAAAAAAAAATGGTCCACAAAGTGGTAGACTAAAATTGGCAACACCAAATTGTAGAACTACTTGTTCTTTTTTTGGAATGTCAACATTCTATGGAAAATAAGGAATGCATCAACATGAGGTGCTCTACAAAGTCCTACTGCTTAATAACTTCTCTAAATATAGCTCTAGCTTTAAAAATAAATCAAGTGGCTGTATTACATGAAGCAAATGTTTGAAAAGATGTGAATTTGATTGATGACACAGTAGGTGCTGATAGGTTTGTTACTTGGCTCGGCTGTTATATTCCAAAGAAATGGGATATTAACACAACTATGTCAAGAGAGTGAACTCCTTGTCGCCTTGCGACTCGACTCTTAGCAAGACATTGAACAAATGGCAAGGTCAGAGCATACTGTATGCTCCATGACTGCCTGGCAGAAACTCAATTTCAAGGGCAATTAACAAATGGTATGTGGTCTGTAATATAAGCACTTCTTATTCAGTTAAGCCATTCTAAGCCCAGATTCAATCTCTCCTTATTTTCCCCAAATCATTTTAAACCTCAAGTAGTTCTCATTAATCAATGTTAAATAAACGTAAGAGTTTGATGGTCTGTCAATTAAAATCACATAAGATCCTTGGTCAATCTGTATTCAAAGTTCTTCTATTTTATAGTCATTTTTCATTACCGGTACATTTTATAGTGATATTTTTCATTTTTTCCATATTCTTCCAGTTTTCTTAGAAGGGTTGATAATAGAATTAATTTTCAAGAATCATTAAGCAATCATTCACCTTGATATCTTTATGATGTTTTGTAATCCCATTAAGGAACAGGTACACGCTGCCTGTGTGTACACGCTGCCTGTGTGTACATGGTAATGATGTTGTTCTTTCCATTTGATTACTTTTCCATAGAGTGGTCAAGTGTGACGTCATCAAAAAATCTAATTTGAGAATTTCTCCATTTTTTCTTCATTTTCCGAAAGAAAAAAATAATAATCAAAAATAATGTCTAATGGTTATGAGCCAGAGCATATAACACTGAGTTCCTATAGGCAATCTTTTTATTCAGATGGTCATATCTCAGCCAATATTTAACATATTCAATTGGTTTGTTGTCATTTGGACATTATTTTTGATGCTCTTTCTGAAAATGAAGAATAAATTGACAAATTCAAAAAATAGAAATTTATGACGTCACAGCTTCTGTACTCTATTACTAATATTTCCCAAAACAAGTTTAATAATGAAAAACATGCTGCTCGAAAAGACAGTGCCCTATTTTATTTCAACTATTTTCAATTTTGATACTCATACAAAGGAAAATACAAATGCTCTCTTTGCAAAATATTCATATTCATAAGAATTCTATATACAGGGATGCCAGTTAGAATTAATCAGAGGGCCTGAAAATCACCTAGAATGAGCTATTTTGAACACAAAAAAACTTAAACTATAGTCTGAAAATAACTTGCCAGGGCCTGAATTCAGGCTATTGCCTGAAAACTGGCATCCCTGTATATATGATATGTTTAGCACAGTTTGCTTATTTAAGCTTTGTTTTCTTGTTGTGTGCAATCTGATAATTGTATGACAACCCCCCTCCCCCATTTTTTTTTGGTTTATGCCAGAATGTAAAAATAAAAGATTATTACGCCTCCTACAACACTGTCCCAACAACGAAGCATTTTCAGGGTGTAGAAAAGGTTCATATTAGTATTTTGTCAGGTGTGAATTGATGAGATCATAAAGTCTAACATTACAATCTTCAGAATTGTTATGAAAACTGACCAAGATATAAGACATGCTTGATCCCGAACAATGTATACTGACAATTTTATAAATTCTCCCAATTGAGGCGTAGCAGAGAGACTGGAATTATTCACGATGAATGTTTTGTTTCATTTACAATTACAAATTGCACATACCTAGCGAGACGCTTTGCGCTGATTGGTTTACGGGCGTTGGCAGACTGTGGGGGTGGGCGAGGTTGGATGCTCGGAGAGGAATTATTGTTGGCCGATGCAGATGCATTTCGATGGATTGCATCACGAAGAGCCGAGGCATTGGTATGTGCTTGGGCGACCTGGAAAAAAAGATAAACAAGTTCCACAAACATTTTATCTCTTTGCAACAACAAAAACAACAACAGAGATAGAAGTCGGATGTGATAGTTTATGAAAATTTTCTTGAAATACAATTTTCATATTTGCAAAATTTCATCAATTGATATTGAAAATGATCAGAGTATTTTAATAATTCTTTGATTTATGTATAAAACATGTTTAATAGACAAGCCTAAGTATTCAACGGGTTAAACAAAAATGATATGATGAAAAAGACATCAAATCTATAAGGCTACTCAATACATATTTTAGTTTCATGAGCATCTCTGGGTTCAAGGTCAGATCATTTTGTTTCTAATATTCTCACCAATCAAGTTTCTATTTATAAAATAATATCACTGGCTTTTAGCACTTCCAAAATTCATTAGCAACGAAAGGATATAATATAATTAATCAAGTATTGCCAAATTTAGAATTTAGGTAAATCTCTAGATAATCAATTCCACAGAAAATTGCAAATGCTTTTCAACGACATCAAGGATTTATAGTATTGACGTCACAGTCATATTACAGGATGAATAGAATTGGAATTTCAATTAATGATTTGGGTACTAAATGTAAATACAACTTGATCCTGGCAGAATAAGTACAGTGTATATATTAAACTTGCAGTTAAGTGAATTTAAAAACTGGTTATGATGTTACAATAATACAAACCTATCATGAAATATACCTTGGTTGGCCTGAGCATGTTACACATTTTATTCAAGTTCTAGATGGAATGATCAATATCAAGCAAACAAAATATTTTAATTATTCTGTATATCATAAACCATCTATATTTCAATAACTTATTGAAAACAAATATTTGAATTTCCTAAAAAGCATTACCATTAAACTTTAAGATACAAATGTGGATGGAGTGAATTATGTATAAATGTTTGATTGACTTGAATAAATGTGCTAAGTTTGGCTTATCCATTCCATTAATAGACCAATGCATCATTTTATTTAGTGATGTGTAAGGTTTCCCTGACAATGCAACAGACCAATAACTTTTTACATAGAGAGCTTGGATGACCACAAGTAATTTAGGAAAGATGCACCCAGACATTAGAACAAGAATTAAAAGCAGATGTCCAAATGGTTGACAGTAGCTGTATCTCTTTCGATCTCCATACAAAATATAGACTAGGATTTGAGCTAAAGCCTCTCGTTAACACATTTACGAGTGTAAATGGTTACCATGGATAAATGACTGCGTTTGTAAACAAAGGCTTGACTGCACCATCTGTCTGTGCGAGAGGAACAAATTCTACCACTTCCACTTTAACTCTTAGCAATGACATTTAACTTGGTGGGTGCAGAGGTTGACTTTTCTCCCCTTCACATTGCATTGTTTGTTAGAAATTGTAAGTTGATTGAAAACTGGGATCTCTGCCAAAGCGCAAAGCGACACTCGTTTTTATGTTCACTGATCATTGTCTGGTGAAAGGACATACAACCGTTAACAGTTTCATGAGGTATTTCTTCATCAGCTAAGGAAAGTTACAGAATACAAATTACGCCTTCATCAGCTCGAGACTCGACCTCAAAAAAATTAGCTCCAGACATTTTGCTCAGCGTTCATTCATAGTGCGTGTCTTTGGGCTGGTGAAAACGCATCATACAAATATTGGGATATTTTGCCAATAAGCAAGATATTTTACAAACTAGCCCAAGATATCTTGGAATGATTATCTTGACCAAATATCCCATTAATTGCAACTGTGGGCTGATGAAGATAAAAATTAGCTGAATAATTTGCGATCGGGATAGTTGAAATAGCGGGATAGATGAAATAGCGGGTTATTTGGCAATCTCAAGCTGATGAGGACAGGCCTATGGAGTGTTGAAGCTCTTTTGAATTTTCAAAAGATATACCTAGGGAGCGGGGTGGTGTGAAGGAATTGGTTTCTTGTACTGGGGTTGAGCTAACACACTTGAAAGCAATTACAAGCAGATGGTTTGCCATCTTACCTCCATACCTTCTGACATCTTCAACCAGGGAGCACAACTAGGTCTATTCACATCATTACCCTCCCTCTATCACAACAATGGATGTTACTAACTCACTCAAATTTGATCATTCTCTAGCCATTCAGTCTGCTGAAGTTTGATCTCATGGCCAGACATTGGGAGGAAATCCAAGAAAAGAAATGCTATTCTAGTGAATGCACAAAACCAAGAAGCTCTAATTCTAAATGGACAAACAACAACAACAACAAAAATCAGCTTCCATAGCAACCACTTGGTAAATGATAACAAATGCAGCAAATAATAATGCACCATCAATCTAGTTAATTATTCAGGGTTCTTACTATGATGCTATAGCCTATGAAAAATTAACCTGCAGTGGACTGAACTAGGGTATGTTTATGCTCAACTTTCTGGCCAGAATCAGGCATCTATTACGCATTTAGTTCAAAACACGGTTGCGTCCTTTCTCACTTTTGTAGAATCACTGAAAAACGGCGATCATGATCGCCGATCGTAAACTCACAAAAAAGTGCGTATACGATCAGCGATTCTGCAAAATCAGCGATTCTGGGGAAGCATTAACGTACAATCATTTGTAAACGCGTTTAAATGGGGTCAACGCACTGTCCTCTAGTGGGTCTATGTAGCATGAGCGTTGCAGGTTTGTGATACAGCTGCAAAGCCACCCAGCCAGAATTGCCAGGAGGAGCCAGAATAGTGAGCATAAACAGTACACTGTGGAACTACAATTACGATGAGCGTTAACGATGAGCGTTAACGATGAGCGTTTCAAATTGCTCATTCTGCCTTCAAAACTGAGCATAAACATACCCTTAGTTAGTTGGTTATGATATGACCTGTTTAGATGATTATATAAATGGCTTGAGATATACCTATACTTTTCAATTTATTCAAATTTCTAAAGGATGTTACTGCATTATATTTCAAAAGCTGAGGTATTGAAGAGGGTGTTGGATGGAGCAAGCATATTTTCAAAAGGCACCTTGGAACTCCATGCATGTAAAGCATGGTTCCATATGTTCCCATTGGCATTGATCATGATGACTTTAGCAGCACTTGAAAAGTTTGAGATTCGACAAACAATTTACAGAGAGTTTATCTTTCTCTTTTGTTGTTTGTGTGGCTGGATCAGTGATGAAGGTTGGAGATTTAGTTGTAAACAACAAACACGTGGAATCATAGCCCCTGACAATGAACCCTACTTACCCTGGCATGTTCCAAGGATGGCCCCCCTGACATACAGGATTGTTCCCACTCCAGACACCTCAAGACCACACTGGGACCTCCCTGGTCTGTCTAACTAATCTCTCCTATTTAATGGTTAAAATACAATGCTGTAAGGTTGAGACCAATGTGTTGAACATTGATAATGTTGAAGTGGGAGTTGGGAGTGTCCATGAGAACAAGCCCTTAAATCCAGGAGGATTTCTTTATCAAAACCTTCATGCCCAAGATGCTTCCCTGGTTGAGACCTAAATCCCAAGTTTACATTCTGTTCTTACAAGACATTCCCAACCACAATCCACCTTCATAGATACATGTAGCTGAGACGAATTCTATGGAAATCCTAGATCAAGGCCTATATATCCTCAAGAAAAAGTTCAGGTTTTGTTAATGACCACAACTGTTTTGTCAAAATTTAAGTCATTTTTGGGCACTAAAATGAAACTACATGTATGATTTGAAAGCTCCTGAAAACATACAATATCAAGCACACACCCCCCCCCCCAAAAAAAAAAAA
>BEXV01000043.1:343886-354426 GCA_003118195.1 Hemicentrotus pulcherrimus | reverse complement strand
GGGGGGGGGGGGGGGGGGGGGGGGCCGGGGGGCTCCATTCACCAAAGAAATGATAAGCAAAGGCAAGGGAGGATAGAGAAGGGGCAAGGAATATAATCCTGGCAACCAAAATTATACAGCAGATTCAGAGGGATAAATGCTTTATCATTAGGATAATCACACAGCTGTCAAAATTGTAAACAAAAGTGAATTCATGGTCACTAAACTGTACAAGGGCTTTTAAACCTTCAAGAAAAAGATGATATTAGATATGAAAATATGAAAGAGGGAGATAGAGAGACACATGTAGATGTACCAGTATTAGGAACATGGAGTAACTATTCAGCAATTAATATATTTTAATTCTATAAAATAACAAATCAAAAGGGGATTAAAAAGACTGAACAATAATATTTTTTCTAGCCGTAGTTCAAAATACAAATAATTCTATGACTTTTTATTTATGAAAGCAAGGTAATTTCAATGATTTTTTTCTGAAGCATGAAATTGTTCACTGCATGTTGATTCCTGCCGAATGTCATGTGAAAGAGTTTGTATGCATTAATTAATCTCAAAGAGAACAACATTACCTACACACTAATATTGACAATTGTCATAAAGACTTTCAAGAAATCAACCTAAATCATCTTCAAAAATCCTTGTTTGTGTGCAACCAACTGAAAAGTTTGAACATGACAATGACATCTTATGATCCAAAACTTATATCTTTAGGCAATACAACGAGTATTGTAATTGTACTTGATTTGATTACTGGCGAGTCTGTGCCCTTTTCTCCCCCGATCTTGGCTGGCTAGCTGGGTCTAGAAGTAGAACTGGGCCAGATGGCCAGAGTACAAAGGTGATGTGGATGTTGTGGTAACTTCACACTACCCTCATTCACAGAAATCTCAGTTGGGGCTTCATCAAGCAAAAACTTTTGGTTTCAGTGTGCATGGTGTTACCATGGTGACCACACCATAGCAACAAATTGAATTGCATCAGACAGACATCCTCTCTCATCTCGATAGACTCTGTAGTGAACACAGCAACGTGAGGTATCATTTTTATTCCAGTTTGGTATCTGGAAAGCGGTACTGGTATAATATGTCATATTTAACATTGGTTGATTGAAACACAAAATTGTCAGAATTTTAGTAATGAAATGGGGCTATTTCCTGCCAATGTAATATACCAATATGCACATGGTTTGATAAAGAATTGATCAATGGTTCAGCTTATGTGATAATCACAAGAGAATCTAATTTCAAATTAAATGTATCTCTACATTTATGTCTAACTGTCCTAAGACGAAGCTGTCATAATTGCCACTGAAGAAATACAAAGGACTTTCCAGGAAGACAAACATCAGACCAATTAATCATGCCAGGCCAACCTTCAGAATGCACCCTGCTAGTGTCACCCTACATCTTCTGGTGGTCTGGTCTGTATTAAAGTCAATGAGGACTGCATGATTAATGAGGCCTCCAAGATGAAAGATGACATGTTTCTATAGGCTAAATCTGAAACAAATTTTGAACAAACAATGGCAGCAAACAATGCCTCAATTTATAGCGCTGATTGCCTCTAGAAAGGATACTGCACCCTTGACAGTTCAGTGTAAGGATTCAGCTGTTTGGGGTTAGGTCTCGGGCGGGCATCCCCAGACTACATTGGGGTCCTCTACGGTACCTGCACGGAAACATTTCCACCCACGCATGGCAACTGCAATCAAGACCAAGTAATTCATCATTACTGGGCCCTGGTTTACATAGAAGAAGAAGATGAAGCCAATGGGCTGTGTATGATCATGTTTAATCACTGTAGTAATCAAAGCTGTTTGATGTTTAGCTCAGATGACATTGAGCCCACACACTAATGTCACAAACGGATCATGAAGTGATGCAGGTAACCTCCACTTTAAAAATATCCAAAGATATGTCTCTAAAAATGTTTTTCATTCACTCTTAAAATCAGTGACATATTCATAAAAAAGTCAATTACAGATATTACTGCTTAGCTGGCAAAGCATACATCATAACCATTTATCTGTAAACTAGTTTTAACAAGTTTGTCTCCACCTACAGAAATCAATCAAATAGTATGACATTGAAGAGATTGGTTACAATTAATACAAATATAAAAGAAAAAAATACAATTTGTATGAAGCCTCAAGTTTTACAGATGTTGCAGCCGAATTCCGCTACTCATTTGAGAGCCCATCCCTTTCGCTTTTTGGCGATGAACCTGTGTATATTATTCAATTAATACATGTGTAGCTACATGTAGCATATTTGAGCTATTGTGCAAATTGAACTATCCCTGTAATAAAAATATAAAGTATACTGAAGCAGATACATTTACAGCCGTTCTGCTTCTGCAGAGATGAAAAAGAAAGAAAAGAAAAAACCTCTTCCCCAGTAAGCTGCTCCTTTAATCCCATACCCAATCAAAAATCCAAGGGGTTCAAATTTGCAACAAAGTACATTGATCCAAGAACTGACCCTACCAATCCGTGTGAGTATATCGGTAGAGGCAAAATAGTGCTCCTGGGGATTAAAAACATATTTCCGGAACTGCTATGTTACCGGAGTAACATAAGTTCAGGAGGTTGTCATATAACTGATCAAAAGTGCCTATGAAGGGCATGCGTCCCAACCAACGACCACACATTGCTGTAACTAAATTTGTCAAACTTTAAGCGGAATTGACTTCAGGTCCGTTCAAACTGTCTAAGAAATTATTCATATCAAGCATTTTCGTTCATAGCGAGACATGCCGTTTAGATCAGTATGTGATGTAAATAGTATAGGGGGAAATATGAACTACCGTAAGCATTTGCAAATTAAGATCATATACATTAACATCTTTCTGGCTCTTTGCAGATGATATGACGATAGTAAATAAAGAAGAAATTGAAGTATCTGGATGATCTCATATAATTTACCAAAATTTCAATGATTTTACCGTCTTTTCAAATGTGTTCTACTGCTCTACTGTTTGTAGCGGGTACAGCATTTGATTCATATGTCAATCATATTGTGCAGTAAAGTAGAAAATCCTCTTACAAAATACTGAATGCAATATTAAATAAGAAAATTACAGGGTGTGTACAAGTCTAAAGAGAATTCATGACCGTTTCAGACAGAACAATGTTCATAATAAACTCATTTTGTTATAAGATGCTGTATCTGCCAAGACGAACATTCCATCACGAAACAGATCTTTGAGAGGAAAGTCATGGTAACTCAAAGCAGAATGTTCTAGAATGTGTGGTCTAAAGGTTTGCTTAGTTAGGCTGTAAGATTAGAAACGCAAATAGAACAATTACAGAGGTGTCGATTGGGCGAAGAGTTGAGAAATTGAAAAATTCTATCCCGTTAGCTAGAAGAAGGATGGCATCATGTGTTGAGCAGCGGAACTAAACTCGTTAATTATCATATTTTTATGAATTTGGAATGAAAAATGAAAAAAAAAACATGAAAAATTCTACACAGTACGGAAATAAACTGCGGTATTGTAATGCCCTTTATTCAGCAAAAGCTGCATATTCTTCTAACTTAATAAGTGAACAATGAAAGATGCCTTCTAAAGCTTTCTGTGAGCCCACCTCTAAACATAGCATAGCGCAGAAATTGAAAACTGCTTTCATAAATTTGCTTGCTTAGTATAGAAAGCAATCCACTTCAAAATCATCTTCTCATGTTACCTAGAAAATGTTAACAACATTTCACATGTGTGTGTCATGTGATTTTGGATTGTAACTGGTAACAAGCTGTACAGCATTAGAATCTTGTAAACCTCCTGACATTTGCTTGTACCATACTTTACCTTTAACATGTGGATATTACATGGAATCTTAGACCTTTTCATTTTGATCCCCTCCTCTCCCAGAGGGCATTTCACAAATCATAAGTAAAATTTTAAACCATTTTCTCCCCTAAATCAATTTCTCAGAGGAAGTGTGCAATAATAAACTGGCTAAAGGTCAAATTACTTTTGTCAAACAAAACTGTAACTACCTTGATTCCGCTCTAATTTTTGAAATGTCTTTTCCAATTTCACACCCAGCCAGTCAATAGATAACATGCCTAAAGGATCTTTAAAGTGCTCCAATAGTCTCTCAGAAATGTGAAGTTTCTTTTTTGCCTATGATTTAATCATCAGACAACAATTTCATGAGAAAAAAAATGAACAATGTTTGTTCCAAAGTAAGAAGGTATAATTTAAGAATAATAATTAATTAATTTCTATCTCATTATAAATTCATGCAGAGAGCACTCCCATTAAAGGAAGCTACGGGGTCCAATAACTTTTCTGAAATGGGTTGGCTAACTTTTAGGATATACATGTAAAATGTACATAAAGTGTACAGAAAGCATTTGCTCTTTTCTGGTTTAATGGTCCTTTTTAGTCATATGACTGATATTGCAATTTAAATAACTTATCACAATTTTGGGCACAATCAAATAATGTATAACAATAATACACAAATCAACTGTATTTATAGATAAGGGATATTTCTATAGCAATTATCCTTAAATCTAAATTTAACCTTCATTTGTGATGGATATTGCATAATTCAGACATATTCTACCTTTAAGAACAGTAAATGGAAAATTGGTAATACAATCTTGAAATACCATGTTCAGCAAACACAAGTTTCAATAATAATGAAAAATACATTTCTGAACACTAGGCATACCAATTACAACCAAACATAAACATTTACAGTTTGTCACATAAAAACTAATATTTTCTTTCTTTGCCCCATTTTCAGATGATTCAATTGTCTTTTCCCAGATTTCCAGTCAGGATTCCTTGAAAGCACTGTCTTGTTAAACTGGCTTTAATTTGATCCAATCCTCTTGTACTTTTTGATAAAGTCACTCTAGACACCTCGTTCTCGATCAATAAATGTCCTGATATCCAGAGTAAACTTTATAAGTGCAGATATGAACAAATGTGAGGATGATCCCTGCTTTGTACACATTAATCCGCATCTGCGTAAACAAAAATAGGATAGCCCTAATAAAATTATAGGATGCCTATTTTTATTTGAAATGAGCCTACACTGTACATAAGAATGATTACTGGTATAACACATTTTCTTTCAATTCCTTTCAGTCCTATTATACCATGTCTGATTAAAAACATGTTTAAAATATGAATTTTAATTACGTAATCACAAAATTTGTTCATATCAACTCTACCAATATGAAGAACCTATTCAATGATGTCTAAATATGAAGTACAATGATTAGTTTACAGAAGTAAGTGGGAGGAAAGGGGGATAGAAACTTAGAGGGGAAAAAAATGATGAAAACGTGCCAACACTGCAAAACTACATAATACATCTTACATGTACATGTACATGTATATCGTTTAAAAGCTCCTCATTCTCTCACTTCAATTTCTTGGGGGTATATCACTGGAGACAAAAGACTGTGGTGTTAAATTAAATCTTGGGCCAAGCAAATTCAAGTTCTCTGCTGAACTAGTTCATACCACCCACTCTGATTATAAGCTGAAAGCCATCCTTCAAACAAGGTGTCTCTAAACCCACACAAGTAGATGGTCAGCCAAGGTCTTCAAATCTTTATATTGTTCATTGAGAGCCGGAAAGCTTTTAAATCTATTTAAATATGAGTTAATTCCCTTCTGGCTTTTAACTTACTGTATGTCTTTAAATCTTCACAATCTTTGTATCATCCATTGACAGCCACAGAGACATTATTACAGAACATGAGCTAATGCCCGTTTTGCTCTCAACACATGGAATGCATCTCATGGTCTTCAATGCGATACAAAAGCTGAGCATCCTTTGAAGTGATCACATTAAAAAATACATCAACACAGAAGTTACACTGTGTCTCAGCATATGGTCTCAGCAACTGGATAATTAATATTATTCTGCTATGTGATACAAGACACCATATGGGATGAGCAGATTTCTTGGAAATGACTTGATGTGTTGTGCAGGTCTGTTTCTAAGAAATCAAATCGGGTTATGATGTACTGTAGCTAATCATGTAATGTTCATGTTGTACATGAATGTTCTCATTATGTAGATCTGAGGTACCTATTCTGTCTTCAAATTCTCAGAATATGTAAGCCTAACATCCTTCAATTCACTGTTATCATGGCCAGGTTCCATCTCACTTTATAGCCATGATGAGGTAAATATTTGAATCTCCTTTGACAGTTTGTTTGTTCAGTGCGACAGAACATTTTAAAGATTTGAATTACATTCTTTCTATTCCTCAATGAAAAAATGTTCTTGCTTTGCATTTGATTATAAATGTTAACCAAGTTGTAACCAAATTGACCAAAACTACTTAGCTCCTGGAGCATCTACATGTATAAACTATTCCCACATTTCCACTGTCACACTATCTCCATCACTACCACCAGTACCATCAGCATCCTATCATAATAATTTGATTGAGTCAATATCATCACAATAAACATCATCATCATTATCAACAACACCATCACCACTTTCAACACCGAATATAAGTGTCTTAATACAAGATACATGCCACACATTTGCATGTATTCATATTTATACTAAAGTAACATTAATCACCATCTTCTTTCTTGGTGGTACTTTGTGTACACATTTCATGTTCTACCAGAGAAGTTAAGAAGACACTGTAACTTTGCCCCCCTCCCCCCTCTCTACCAGCTTCACCAGTCATCTACCAGCAAGTCATCTCTCCCCCCTAAGGACTCCTAATCTGTTATCAATAAGTTTCACAACCAGCCAGGCCTCTCTTACAGGGGATGGGATGAATCTGGCCAGCTTCATTCTCCAGAGGGGTGATGATTAATAGGCCATTGAGCAACCAGTCGACCTTGGGGAGGCATCTATGCAAATGACCTGATAAATAGCCTGCAGATCTATACTCCACTATCTGCTCACAGTTGCACTCTTGATGTATTAAACATGTGCCAAGATCTGCAACACTTGAGCATCCATCTACATCTCATGTATGGTTAATCACCAGTAGAAGTAGAAGTAGTAGTAGTAGACTTTATTGGATAAGGTTCTTTTATATTCTTCATCATATTCTTTAACATGAAATAGAAGTGATATATCAATCCATATTAAGTGCCTGTGTTACTTGTAGATGAAAATAAATTGGTACTTTTGATGGTGTTGTGTAACATGAGAAATTTTGACTATCTTCTAAAGATGTTGAACTACATCAATGTTAATGAGCAAAAATGAGGGGTCATTTTTTTAGAATAGATTTCTTCATTTTAATAAACTGCAATCCTTTTCAAAAGTTGAAATTGTGGCACAAATCATCAACATTCAGCTAATATATGTTCCTATTACCTTAATTCAATATCACTCAATACACCCGAAGCCTGCCCACATGGGTCTCTTGCAAAGGACTTTCACACTGGTGTTTACTTGGGTAAACACAATTATCTATAATTGTAGAAAAACATGCCATCTGGGTCCCAACGCTAGATGACTCAAATTTTCTGTCCTCTAATTGAGGGAAGGAGACTTTGGGTTAAAGCTGGCAAGGATGCTAATGTTATGATATCTATTTTTCTCTCTCTCTCTCTCTCTCTCTCTCCCTCCCCTCCGCAACGCTTCAACATTCATCACCCACTCCCAACCTTGACTCAGCTCTCACCTTCTCTTGATGCTTGGCCTTGCTTTGTTGGGACAACTCATAAGCCATCTGCTGCTGCTCCTGAAGGCTCATTGGTCGAGATGCACCACCGCTCATCTGTCTACCGCCCCCTATTGGCACGCTGTTATTCCCTTCCTGTTGATGCTGTAACGCACCGGCTGCGTTTGGGTAGGGAGTCCGATTGGAAACAGTGAGGTTTTGCAGGGCTTTGATCTGGGCACTGTAGGCGTCGTCGGACAATCCGTTGGCCAAACTGTGGCTGCTGATTGTTTTTGAGGCATTTGTCGGTCCATTGAGTTCTGAGCTATCTTTAGAACTCGTATCCGTTGTGAAGCTGTGAGTTCTATTTAAGGCAACACCGCCGTGACTGGATCGGCGTATGTGGCCCGTTTGCTCCTGACTCGCTCCACTGCGTCCCTTATCGTTGAGGGCAGTGCTGCTCACACGACTGTTATTTGCGCTTCTCTGTGGCACTGTACTTCCCGCTTGTGCATCCACTGCAACTGCTGTTATAGAATTCTGACTTAGACTTCGAACATGGCCGACACTACTAGAGCGTGATCGTGCGCTACTCCTACCAAGGGTGCTGGTCAAGACTGGGTTTGATCCATACCCAGTTACAGGGGTAGCCTGAACAGGCCCCTGGGGAGGGTTGGTCAGTCCAAAGTGCTGCTCAACATACTGCTGGGTAAGTAGGTTCTGGTTCTGGACACTGGATGAAGAGTACTGACGTGCCGCTTGTCGCTTGGCCAGTCTACCGAGAGCCTCTTGGATGGCCTGTTGACTACTCTCTGAAAAATGCCTTGCAGCTGGGAAAGAACAAATACAAAAAAAGATCATCACTTTAGGAAACGATGAATGAAAACTAATATACATGTGATATTTTGAGAATCAAATGCAAAAACAAATCAAATTTTCATATTCTAATGTCTACAATATTTAGTTGACAGTCTTTAAATTTATGGAGTGCAAAGGGGAAAAGTCAAACTGCAGAAGTGCAAAAAAGAGGAAAAAGTACGTAATTGGGGGAAATGATAAAGTTCAAACAAAATGATGATTTTGAAAGAAGGGGGGGGGGGGCAGAGAGATAGAGAGAGTAGAGTGGGAGCATTTTGGAGACTACCTGAATAGCAACAACTGTAAAACTTTCTACACAATTAGAAGTACCGAATACTGACTTTTCGACATGAAGTAGCTCACACGTACATGTAAAACACATAATCTTGCAATGAAACATTGAGCAAATATAGGCTTCTTTGTCACACCTTGACAAACACTCACACTTCTTTTCTTTGACAAGCTCTTACACATTGAAATGGTTCCCTTAAATCTGTTCTCTCCATGTTTCGAGACCAGACAGACTTATGACTTGGAGGGGAAGATCTTTAGAAGGTAATGTGTCCCTAGTGGAAACCTAATCATCTCCTAGGAGTGAGATGCTATTGTGTACTGACCTTCATGGGTCATAGCAGTGATTGGAGAAACTGATCGCCTAGCCTATCGTTGGTCTCTCTTGTTTGGGGAAAGTGCCCCTGGATTCTAATTCTCCTTTCTTTCCTTCTTATTTCACTCTTTTTTCTTCTTCTTTTCTTCCTTTCCTCCTTCACCATTTTTTTCCTATCAAACTTTCAACTTGCTTTTTCTTCATGCTCCAATAGCTGTCTAGCTTGTACTCCATCTCACAAATATATGTTTTCTGTATCTTACATGTACCACCTCCTCTTGTTATACATGCGTTACATAACTGATCACTTTTTTTGTAGATTTCTTTCAATTACTATTTGCCATGGTATGATGACAGTTACACATTCTTACCATGCAGTTATTAGATATCATTTTTATTTACTTCACTGCAAAAGGAAAAGCAAATAACTTTGACATGGTTTCCCTCAATCACATTGGTTTCATTAATCTTTTACTGAACATAAAATCATTTGGACACGTAAGACAATTCTAACAAGTGAGGAAACTGGGGAAACTTGGAAGAATTCCTTCCCCATCATACACACACACTCATAAACACACCTACATGTAATCAATCTTAGATCCACCCCCCCCCTCATATATGATTGAATATTAAAATCTGCCCGAAGTCGAGCAATATGGAATTTTGTCTCATTTTCATTTAATAATTGAAAGGAGATCAGATCTGAATAAAATGCAATTCCTATATTTGTATGGTAGCCCAAAAATGCCACTGAAATACAAATTCAGTGTGAAAGGTGCACCAACTTAGCGCCCTTTTAATCCTTGATCAACCAAACATAAACTAAATACAAAATGTTAGATGAGGAAAGAGGTAGAGTATTTCATTTTAGAGCAACTCCCAGACTCTAGAGCTAGCTCACTTCAATACAGAATTGCTAGTGACAGCTGACCAATGAGGGTGATAATTGAATAAACTTGTAACAGGGGAGGGATGGCCGTGCTTATCGGTGACGAGAACGATTTCGCAATGTTGCGGCTTTCACAAACCGATGTTAAGGTGATCAAGAACAACTCATAATGAAGGGAAAAAAAATGAAAAAGGTCGGGGGAGGGGGGGGGGGATTTGAAATCTGGCAGTCTCTGCTGAAACGATTGTCAGGGCTTGTATTGGTATGTGTTCATGAGAAAACTGCATGCTGGTGTGCAATGGGACAACTCAAAACATATGTTAGGGGATTGCTAGCAAGCAGGGTGGCCCTCTAATGCACTTTTTGTCCAAATATGAACATTTTGGGCATGAGCATCTTCTTGGCATGACATTGAACATGATTTCCCACTGTATGACCAAATCATTTGTGATATCTTATATCTTTAAAAAAATTAATCCTTGAAGGAAATTTACGGAAACATACTTTTTAAACATGAGCTTTTCCATTATAATGTAAATCAATGTATACATCTAGATAAATCCCCCCCCCCCC
>BEXV01000043.1:331500-343848 GCA_003118195.1 Hemicentrotus pulcherrimus | reverse complement strand
AAAAATTCTTTAAAAGTCAAATGCCGGTACTATATTGCATGTACCTATCTTTCATCAACATTTCCTTTCCATACACAGTAATCAAAGAGAAGTGTTATTGAAAAAGGAACATTACGTTAACATTTTGATAAACTAATCCTAATACTTAGAAGAAGAAAAATCCCATCGACAAATTCATCCCCTAATAGACAACCCAATACCTTCTTTTTCTGTAAACATGTAGTCTAAAAAAAAATATTTTGAAACATAAACAAGAGCAAGTTGGAGAAAAACAATTCCATTCCAGTCAGCTAAAAACGCACATTAGTGACGCAAACAAAGTTGTCAGGTTGAAAGTCTATCTCATAAATCATGTCTACATTGCTCATACATTCCCCAGGCATAATAACATGTAAGGAACATGTCAGGTATGCTAGATATGTAAGTGGTTACATGAAACATACACTACTTTGCATGATGGAATGCCATTAAAGGCATCATTTAACAATGTTAAATCTGAGATGCACAGCCCTACGTGTTATTAGTGTCTGTGATATGATGTAATAGTGAAGACCTAAACAAATTATGCTTCAAAATGATCAAGAAGTGCCTCATTGACTGACCGGTTTGACCATACACGTTTTCCCCAATAGACTGTAGTGTTATGACAACCGTTGGTAAAACGCAAAATTTGATTTTGATTTCCAATCATAAATATCTTGATAATCAAACAGCCAATCAGCTTGTCAAAGTCATGGGGTTCCTGACTGACCTAAAGGTTTTAATTTATCATTGCAGCATGAGCTAAATCCAGGATTTTGTTTCAGAATCTGAGACAAAGTTACCCAATCCCTGTAAGAGCTATATCTGGGATAAAACACAGGCTTGAAGAATTCTGTCATTTTGGATATGGTATAAGTGTGAGATATTTTAAATGGAGGAAGCATTTCATGAAATCCCTACTTCAGTATCCGTTTCTTACAGAGACCAAACAAAATTTGGCTATGGGAGTCGGGAAATTTTGTCTTTATAAGCTCAGGGATTACATATTTTCTCTTTAAAAAAAGCTACTGCAAATCCAGAACATTTCATATACTTTGTTGACTATTACCACAGTGATAGACTTTCACAAATTGCAAACAAATTTGATGTAAACATCCAATCATTTCAAAGCATCAACTTTTGAAATTCTAGACAATTCACAAAACCCATGAAAGTTTCATTTTTTACAGATTTTCAGAAATAAGCACAACACACATTTTGTAATGATACAGCTAGGAATCTATTTTGATATCTGGAATACCAAGAGCCTTAGTAGTGAGAAAAGAAACATAAGACATTTAAATCTACTCCCATTTGTTTAAAATTGCACATACGTGCTTCTACCGGTCTAGTAATCGCATAGTAATCTGACCCGATCATCACCACACCTCCACGATCACTACCATTGTAGATGAAAAATGGAAACAAAAGAAGGTGGGATGGGGAATTCTGAAGTACTTTTAAAGATGATTGAATCAAGTGGAAGTAAATCTTGTCTTTCTTTGGGGTTGGTACCTGATCACTGAGGGGTTGGAAGGTCGGATGGGAGGAATAAATTATCCTATATTCTCAGAAAATCAGGACAGAGAATCCTATGTAACAGGTTATTAACAGGGCTACTGCTAGAGTCGAAAATGAGATATACCGGTACATGTACCTGTATTGAATGGTTTTGCAACAACAAAAACTGCTGTAGGAGCTTGTACAAAGTTGCAAGCAAGAAATTGAGAAAAATCTACAAAGTCCATGATATATCATTGATGTTTCATATAGGTATAGTTAGAAATCTGCAGAAATCAAGGAAGTTTGTTAACTGGGTACTTCTGATTATTCTATTAAATGAACATCATAAGAACTATCATCAAAGCACGTTAAGCATGTTTATACATTTCTACAGACCTACCTTTCTATAGACCTACTTTTATCTAAGCATATTTTTTGGAGTACAATATAGCATAAGTTTGAAAAAGTTAAATCTTCCAGAAGAAGTGCAAGCCTTAGCCTCAAATGCTTCCCTAAACTTGTAGACAATGCCAGACAATACAGGCTAGGTCCTCAAGAGAGCACACCATTCTTATCCACACTCCAGCCATCCCTTCGTTATATATATATGTGGTATAGGATATATATACCCTCACAAATCAATCAAGAAACTATTCCAAGCATCCCCTCAAAATGATATGAGCTCCTTTTTCAATGAGCACCAAAAATACCACAAGAACTAAATCAGGCAGGCAGGAAGTAGGGCAGGTGAGTGGAACAGACGGAAATTATAAATCATTTGTGCTGTGTGCATGATGCAGTGGGGGTAACCAGAGAATAGCTAAATAAACTTGGTATTGTTTCTGAGATTTGATGCAAATTCCTAAGTTTATGTCACAAAGTTGTTTTATTGCTTTTCAGAGTTCGGTGTTTTTAAATAACCAATACAAACAAGACCACTGCAATTAAATTTAAAAAAAAAAAAAAAAAAAATGGATTTCAAGGCTTCTACATTATCTGAAGCAAAGTATGTGTAATATTCTGATCAAATCCCTACAACGTCGCATCCTATTCTTCATGCCGAAAATAACATAAGAACCTAATGATCCCTAATACCACCCAAATACTACCAACAAATACTATAACAGCTTTCAATTACTCTCATAAGCCCATAAATGTTAATATACCCGATGATGCTTATAGAGACCAGATTCTATTTAATAGGCGATACAGGAATGTTCAATGAAACCAATTTGGGAAGCCTTAATGTGTGTGCACTGGTTTCTTTCATACCAAATTGGCAAACAAGCCGTAAAATTGCTATCTTACCTGTAAGCTCCCATGGGATGCTGTTTTATAGATCTACCTAATATATGTCATTTAGCTGTCTATTTCATACATTGTACACCTCTCATAATAAAGTCTACTTTTCTTAGAATTACCATTTATGCATTCAACTGCTTCACTCTACTTACATACCTCACCAGGTCTTTTCCTTTACAAAGATGCTAATCATATGGTTCATTATATACCTCTCTTTAATAGTATGTTGAATAAATCTAGTCACCTGATTGGTATAAATAAATAAATTTTGCTGAGAGTGAGATCCCCTTTGGTTTATGTGTAAAAAGTTTCTTTGTGCAAGCGGATCGGGTCATAGCAGGATGTAACGTCCCCTTGAGCCTATAGAAACAGCGGTGCCTCTCATAGTAGCCAATATATCTATACTATGATTTTCAATATCTATACCAATGATTTGGAACACATCTTGCTCTGATAATTCATGCTGCTGCACCTTCCATTTTCCCTTGTTACCAATACCATAATAACATAAATATTACAGTACATACATCATCTATAACTCTTGGCTTGGTGTGGCTACAGCTATTACAGGGGCACTGGTGTTGGATAGGGGTAACGGGAGGTGGGGGAGGGGGCAGTCTTACTAGATGGATGAAGTTCAAGAGAACATGGACATCTTGTGAGGAGGAGAGTATGAAAGAGGGTCATATTATCTTCTTTTCACATCGTCTCCTCTCTATTTCACTTTCCAACTTTTTTTAATAAAAAGGGGGCTGCGATGTACCCCCTTTTAAGATCACTGTCCAAAACCCAATTTCAGTATTAAAAAAAAAATCTTCATAGCACCTCAATCAATATGAAGTAACACAAAAATTAGTAAGCAATTTATTTCCGCTCGCATAAATCATTTCCATCATAATTTGTCTCACCCCCAGGTTGCACTTCTGAGGACACACCACAGACAAGCTAGCAAGAAATGGCCCACATCTGCTAAAGGTATTGATCAAATTAGAATTACTGCTGGCTTGATGAGTGTTAGGATATATTAGAACTGTCTCACAAAAATTAGGTGATTTTTTATTCTTCTTCTCTCGTATTCTGTCGGGAGGCTTAGGCTGAGCTGCAAGGACATTTGGACTAACATGAGAATGATGACCAAAACAGAGACATGTGGGTGGAAATGAGAGCACCGTTATGATAGCGGTAAAGCGATGAGAGTAATCAAAGTGACATTGCAGAAGATGCGACAGAAAATACAGCTGCTGATCTGAGAGTGATAATGATCATTATCATGAAATGTGACAGAGAATTGGCAAAAAATTAGTCTCTGTGATGAAAGTATAATGTTGAACTAAAAAAAAAAAAATATATATATATCAAAACGTGAGAGAAGATATTCAGTAAAAAACTAAATATCCAGGGTTTAATTTTTCCGGATTAATGTCTGAAATATGCAAGTGCTAGTGCAAAATTGGTCGCTCATCACCAAGTCATCGTTTTTATTTGATGTGCAGCTCAATTAAAATCATTCCATTGCCTCTATAATACAAGCTCAATATTTCAAATTTCACCACATATTCATTTACATTTTTGAGTGATTTAGTGAAACTTTGCCAATAAGAAATAGGAGAATGACTGTTAAACTGAGCAGCAGTGAACCAGAGACAACAAAAACATACAACATATAGCAAAGTACCGTTTTTTTTTTTGGGGGGGGGGGGTGAAATGTCAGTTTTATGGGTGAAAGTAAAATTCATGAATCATTTGTGCAATTTCATTTCAACCATGGAAAATCCGGTGACACCCAGACTGTGTAAAACACATTTATCCAAAACATAGAGAGCAATATCATTCTTTCATCGCTTATTTGCATGGAAAATAAGCAGAGCTTTTTGCTGCAATAAGTTCACCTACAAATGTTTGTTTGTCTATCAACATGCATGCACACATTTAAAACAAGAAATTGTGTATGGGTACATGTACATGTAGATAGGGAATACATTCATACATACTTCCATGGTCAATGTCTGCATTAAAAGATACAAATTGGATAATACATAACATAATAATTGCAGTGATTCCTGATAGTTATGTACACGACATTGATTGGGTAGTTTTTTTCCTTTAGAGTAGAGAGAATTATTCAAAGTATATTTTATATTTCTTAGAAATGTATTATGCGCAACTTTATAAAATGTCTTCATGTTTTCAAAACTTAATTTACATTGAAATATAAACTAAATTGTAATTTGGGTACAGCACATATATATTATTTTCAACAAACACTATAATTGAATCACTCACACAAGGAAGTACTACACAAATTCTTCACTATTACAAACCAGTTTACCTCAATGCCACATTCACCACTCTCTCACTCTTACTTCACTTACTTGCAAGCTGATTATATGTATACTTGTATACAAAACTTGCCATTCATAATAGATAATAGATTAAGTAACCACTACCACTCGATAAAATTTATGCTTGCCATAACATAACCCTAGTTCCCACCAAATAAAGGGTATAAAGAGGTACTTTTTAGAAGTAAGCTATCAAAAAAAATTACTTTCAATTAATTCAATAAAAAGGTAGCATCAAGTTTAGTTATTTGAAGACAGCGTAATCAAATCATATTATGACAAAGAGAGAGAGAGAGAAATACTGAAAAAGTCGAAGTGGGAAAGAGAGAAGGACATAGAGACAAAGAGACAGAAACAGAGTAATAGTGAGAGAGAGAGAGAGAGAGAGAGAGAGAGAGATGCTGAAATAGTCAAAGTGGGAAAGAGAGGACATAGAGACAAAGAGACAGAAACAGAGTGAGAGTGATAGTGAGAGAGTGATAGTGAGAGAGAGAAAGAGAGAGATAGGGAGACAGAGACAGACACAGACAGATAAAGAGATGCAAAAATAGAAAGGGACAGAGCCCAGAAAGAAGAACAAAAGTATAAAATACCTATTTGTCCTCCTGATGAATCTCTGTAGACGACAGCAGAGTTAGGTCTCCCAGACGATCGACCATCGCCTGAAATGTCAAAGTTAGGGTGGGGTGCTCATGCATTACATGCTGCTCAGAGGGGGGCATGGTATGTTTTTAATTCACGAGTAGTCATCAGCTATACAAGGTTGCTTGTCACAAATGCCTCGAATTAGATTTTGAGGTTAAGATCATCTAGGTCACTTGATTATTTTTAACTGGATAATTTGATTTGATGTCAAACAGCTTTAACATATATTTTTGTCAAAACAAAATATAATAGTGTAATCAAGCAGAACTATTCATTCAATAAAGAAAATATAACCTTTCTGCTTTGTTAGAGCCACTTTATCAAATTCATCAACATTCTATATGTGGATTGAAATTTCGGTCTTTAATCCCAAATTTTAACAAATGATACCTCTGTGTGGCTAATGGGCAGAGCCTGGATCAAATATAAATTATAATTCATCCTATGTATTCTGTTACTACTGACATAAAATAACTTTTTGTTTTCATTACATTATCTTTATTGTGACCATAAGCCATTCCATTTTGGCAAGTACCTCATTTTGATATCACATCCACAGTCCCTAACCCATTTAAAGTGAGCTCACATTTGATTTTGTCTGTTTTGTTTCTTTTAATTGAGTATGAATATGAAAGGAAGGACATGAAAATGAAATGAATACCTGAATCGAATCCAGCTTTAGCAGAGTACGGTCGCTGCCGATTAAATCTGGCGCTGTAGACCTGCACGGCACCGTCTGCTGATGATGCGTAGCGAGCCTCGGCAGCGTTGGGCGTGGATGAGTGGGGGCGTTTGGGGAGTGATTGGGTTGATGGGGATGACGTCATGGGGTGTTGGTGGGGCTGGTGGTGGTGGTGATGGTAGAGTCCGTCGCCGGTGGTAGCAGTATTGCTGGCACCTGTGAGATGAAGTGATTTAATGAGAAGAGAAAGACAGATGTAATGATGGGATGACTCAATGTTGGATATGAAGTTGTATCTTGCATGAGTGGGTATCTGATGATGAGTTGTTCACACTGCCACCATTGTCTTGTTCAGGGAAACGATGTCTTCAGTCTTATGCAAAGCCTTTTTTATTGGAACTTGCCAGTAAACAGCAATATAGAAAAGGATCTAGGGCTAAATGCAAAGATTTTCCCCTCATTCTTGGTCTTGACCAAATTTTCTGACAGTATCATATGAGTTTTATACTTTTTTTTAAAGCAACGTAAATCATTCCTCACTTTATATTTTAATCACTATTGCTAGATACACATTCTGCAAAATGACAATGCCTTTATTTCACGGTTTACAGATTTCTCCATGAAAGAATAATACAAACTTTAAAGAATAGCATGTATGAAGTTTAAATCGCAATTGCTATCAAATATATATTTTATTGTAGAAGCCTGCAAGTGAAGTATATGACAAAGATTAATATGGTAAATTCATCTGATATCATACAGGCACATAAAAGAGTGACAGATTTGAGTGATGAGTCATACATGACATAATCATTTTCTTTTTTAGAGGACTACGAAATTCCATCAGTGAGAATCTCTCCTTTACTATATGAAGTAGAAGGGCGGGGGAGATCGTGGATACGCCTGCTTGGTTCAATTGACTGGTGGTGAATGCTTGGAAGATTGTATAGCTTCACGGACGGACGAGCAGCTTTTTATGAATGGACCAGCCTTGGAATCCTGCTGCCAAATCTCAAATGTTTATCAGTGGTTTCAGTCGCAGCATGAAAATCTTCATTTCATTTTTTGAGCAATTAATGAAATGATGACAAGCTATTTATGGCTTGGGAAGGTGAATATGTGGGTGGAAAATGTCTAGTGCACGCTGGCAGGTCCATACATATGCCAAGGAAAACTCATAACCGATACATGATCTAAAATAGCATCTAATCGTGAAAGAGTAGTTACTACTCCAACACATACATGTAATAACACTTAGTTCAACTACCAGTTCACTTGCTCTTCCTCTGAATATGTCATACTATCATTTCAGATTTGGTATTTACAAATGAGTTTTCTGTAACTTTCCTTCGCAAGCTGAAAACTTTCAATTGTTTGTATAACTGGACACATTTTTGTATTCCATGAAATAAAAAATGAAGTGGGGAGAGAGAGAGAGGGGAAAGAGAGAGAGGGGGGGTGGGGATCAGACTGTGGAAACGTCTAAAAGAATTCTGTGAAACTAATAAATACAATTACACTAAGCCAATCCAAAAAGAGCTTCAACAAACATCGTCTTCTTTCACATCTGCATTTGCATTGTTCACCCATGGTAAAAACTAATGTTAAACAATGATGTTTTGGCACCATTTTGTTGATGTTTTTGCAGTGCTCTTGAATAAAATATGATTCAATTGTTTACTATCTGTTGACTGAAACAAGCAACAAGTTATGTGATAAGCAAAGAGTCATTACCCACAGATACCAACTATCAATAAAATGGATCATTAAGAGAAACAAACATGTTTATTTTAATAAACACTTAGCAATAAAGATGTAGGTGGATCTGGAAAAGGTTCATAGATCAAAGCAAACAGTATGTGGTATAGCTTACCTTCCACAAATAACTTTCAACAACTATTCCATTGATTCCCAACCTAAGCAATCCTTTTACCGCTCAGAGCAGGTGGGCCTGTTTCTGTGCCACTAATTAGTTTCAATTGCTATTGAATCACTTAGCCATGAATACAGAAGGCTGTAGTTGGAAACATGTGGGTAGGAGAACAACATACGTCTATATGGCGGATGTTGACTGGATAATAGGGTAATAATTGAAATGTCAGCTTCTTCATCAATTTCCTAGCTTTCTTCTAGTTTGTGGAGAACTTAAATAGGTTATATTTTGTTAATGTTTTGTGGCCATTTAATTATAATCTGCTAAGAAAAGAAGGACAACAATTCTTAATTTGCCTTAGAATGTATTAGAACATTCACACTACTTATGAAAAGTTAAATAGGTTTTGCAATATGAATAAGTCTGTCCATCATCTAAAATATAAGTTTCAGAAGATGGTTGGCATTTTAGAAGGAAGTGAAGATTTTGATACATATGATCTCAATGCATAAAACAAACCAACCTCAATGTAATATGACTACATTTCTGCAATTTAATATCAAATCTTTAGCAAATGGGCTGTAGACTTTGTCAAATGGAGTTTGATATTTCAACAGCCACCACACAATCATGTTTTCACAAGTAGTAATTCAATTTCTCTTCATGCAATTCAATATTTTTTCAGGGAAACACTTTTCTTTGCTACAAAACATTTCCTTCTTGGGCAATAAAGGATACAAGACACCCAAGTGATTGAACTCCCGAGCTCACAACTGATGATTCTGAAACTACACAAATTTGATCCCAATTTCATGATTCTGTTCACAGTTCTTTGCTTTGACTCGGGAGATGTGGATTGATTGTTTTATCAACTGCCTTGGGGTTTAAAGCAAGGTTTACAAGTTCAAATCTCACCATGAACACACGGGCACAAGTCGCTGAACAGGTGGCCACCATATTACCAAGTTGATTTTCATATTCGGGATGTCTTCTTACAAAGAAATCACGTTCAAACTAGATTACTAGATGTACTTTAAGACACTAAAAATGGACAGTAGCACTGTTGTTCATTTGGAATGTTTTCTAGTTTCTAAGAAAAAGAACTTTAAATGGACTGGAATCATCTGCAAACAATCTGAAATTAAAGTAGTCAGACACTTCATAAACTAGGAACTACAGAAAGCCACTGAACTTTGTGGAGCAAACCGAGCAATGCATCTTCTGAAAAAGTTACACACGTTATATCAAACGTTTATGGAATAAAATCCTAAGAAAGGGATTAAAAAAAAAAAGAATTAAGGAGGATTAACCCTTCAAATTATAAATTTCTTGGTCATAATGGAAGTAGAATAAACACAGATGAATATTATAAAGTTTGAGAAAATCTTTACAATATCAAAAAAAATGTCTCATTTTTTTGGAACTTGGGAGTCAAGATACCAAGAGATATGGCAGGGAATTTCCACCTGACAAGTTGGACATATATATCTTGTGATGACATAGGCCTACAAGAAACACTCTCCTTTTGTTTTGCCTCCACTCAACAAGCTTTCTTAAGGTTTCCTCTTGAGCTTAAAATAGTATATAGTTTATGCAGAACACTTCTCAAGACTGTCATGTCTCCATCTTACTATTGCTATATTTAACTACAAAGGGAGTATATGAAGTAGTAGTATCCATGAACTTTCAGGAATGTCTATGGCACAACCTCCACATACCAAGTCAAATTCTCCGTAATGATACAAAAGGCTTTATTTCATTTCACTGCTTTCCTAGCACATGTCCACAAGTCATTCTTCTCCCTACCCATACCATATCATACCATATCTCAAGCATGGGCATTTATTCGCTATAAATTCACTTTGACATTTAGAAAATGTACAGAGGGGGCAGATGTTGGTAGGAACTCATTAGGAATGTTGTTTACCCGTTTCTTATGTCTGAAGGCCAATGTTCTTCACACTTGAAATAGACATGAACTCTCTTTCCTCGTCTCCCTTTATTTTCTTTCTTCTTCAGATATTTTAACTTGGCTCAGTGGGAATTAAAATATTTTGAACTATGCTTCTTTCTGCAATAAAACCCTCACTTATAACCTTCAAGGTGTGGGCAGTGTGACCTATTAATGTCTGTGGGATACTATTTAGGCTAGTTTCTGTTGGTGAATGGGAAATACAGTTATGTCCACACAAAAAAATAAGAAAAGTGTACAGAGGGCAGACTATAGACCAAACTTTGAAACATGTACAAAATAAGAAATGAATGACTAATGCCAAATTGAAATTGGAATGAAAANGTTTCACAAAGATCCTCAGAAGAGATTGACTTAAAAATTAGGGAGAGCCATTTGTAGCCTTAAAATAAACTATATTAAAAAGCAAAAATGTAAGTATTCTAGACTTTTAAAAATAAATTTCACATCATGAACATGAAATCTCCTTGATAATAGAAAATATGAATGATTTGAGTCAACATTCTATGCCTTTTAAAATTACTTTACAAAACATTTACATAGATGCTAACAGCTTTCCATTATTGTTAAGTCCAACTTAGAGACAAGTTCAACTTAGGAACTTTGTGAAATTCCCCACTGGTCTACTATCAACAGAAATAAAGGACAAATCTATAGAGGGCAGGCTTCACACTACCACTGAAAGAAAGCCTATTTGTATGAAATGACAGACTGGAAAATAAACCTGACTGAAAATCGTACTCCAAACACAGAAATAGAGTACAAGAGAGACTAACAAGCTTTCACAATAAAATTGTAAGTGCAAGATTTGTATGCTATTAGTATTCAAGAAATACCCGCCCCTTTCTGTCTCTTTTGCATCCTTCCTTTCCTACCTCTTTCCATCTCCTGCATTCTTCAAACTGATTTATGGAGGATGGTGATTATGGTTAACCAGGGATTTGAGAAAGCAGACAAAGCAAGTACATAGATTCAATCTCAACCAGCTGTTTGGCAATAAAGAAATATAAATCATTATCCCATCTAAGCCTTCTTTTAGATGAAGAATGCATCTCTCTTTGTAGTTTTCATGGTTTTTATTTATTTTAACTTTCTGAAACCTAAATCAACCATTTTTTCTTTCTCGTCTAATTCTCAATATCACATGCTTGCCTTGACAGTGAGGGTGGATTTGTAAATATAACTGTCTGGACCAGGATTCTTAATACCCCCTCTGCCAGAGCAATCCAAATAAGTTAATTGCATTACATAATTTACAGAGCATTGTGACCTTCACTACAATTATCATAAATAGAAATGTGGACAGCTTAAATTGCTACTCAGGAGAATAATTCCTCTTTTAAAAAACTTTTCGCTGTTCATCTTATGAAGAGATAGCTACATGTACATTATCAATGCCATCATAATAATGAACAACACACAATCTGAAATGCTTATGATGAATTCAAATGTGAAAAATATCAAAATAATGACTGCATATAGAGCAACGACTACAGTAATACACGTGTACAGCTGTAGAGAAAGCACTTCACTTTTTGGGTTCCACTCTTTCTATTCATTTTATCAGCGTAACAGCATTTGCAAAAGAATACCTAGGAAGACACATAACTGTATCTGAACATGACACTCATATGCTCATTGGACAAAATCAACCATGAATTTCCTTGTGAGGATAAATACACAGAGCGTGAATAGAAAATCACAAAACATTTACAGCACTAACATACATGTACATTTGTGTAATATCAGTCATCAATTTCTACACAAAGTTGTATCTTAAATAATACAATAAATTTGTAATTAACCAGAAATGTTATGTACGGAAATGTTATTCAAATTATTTGAATGTAGATAACTGAAATATTTGTTATGTAAATTGCAATGCAAATTTTTCTGTATGGATAATGATAGAGCATGCATGTATGTATACTGGCTTTGTGAAGATTAATGTAAAGGGTATTGCAAACTAAAAGTAGAAAATATCAGATGCAATGCTAGGAGAAAGAAA
>BEXV01000043.1:315695-330908 GCA_003118195.1 Hemicentrotus pulcherrimus | reverse complement strand
ATTTTGAGGACTCAAAATATTCTGTACCTGTGTATACGACGCACCCCGACTTTTGAATTTTCCCGACGGTAAAAAAAGTGCGTCTTATACACGGAGATTTACGGTAAAATGGATAATGGCGCTAAATATATCTCGTGTATTATTATTATAAAAGTATTATGGTATAGAAAAAAACAAGCATCAGTTTCTTCAATACCAGAAGTCACTTTACTCATTCTGTTGGCAGGAAAACGTCTTACTTTCATTATACCACCTTTTATTCAAAAGCACGAGTTTATGGTAAAATAGAAGAAACTTGCCGTGAGATTGAAAAGAGTCCTAATTCAATGCACAATGTTTATCTAATATGTGTGTAGTATGTATGAAAGGTGTTACAAAACCTCAAATTTGTGTGCCAGGTACACTGAAAATGGGAACAAATGAGGATGGATTTTTAAGAAAAATATCATGATCTTAGTTCTTAAAGCTATGAATCACACTGGCCACACTTAACTATCTCCTGGAACACCAAAGATTAAGGGAATATAAAGAGCACATAAGAAAGAGAATAACCTATTTCAAGGGATAAAAAAATTGGATCAAAATGATTGAGATCCTGGGTGAAATGAAACTAAATCCAAGTTGTCCTTAGAAAATGTAATGCATTTTTACATAACCAGCTATTAGAATGTCACTTGCCTATTTGGGCAAGCAAAGCAATATTTTCTTTCGATTTAGGGTCAACTATATTGCTGTCAGATCAAAGTGTTGAAATGAAAAATAAGTCCAGCCAGTTATAATAAAATGATTGTGGGGGATGCAAACACAGACAAAGCTAACGAGGGTGGTGATGTTGACATTGGATTACACTTGTTGGTGAGTTCTGAGTGTTCTGTAAAAGCAGCTCAGCTATGACCAAGCAGAGAACTTGTTCTGAGCTTATCAGATTCATTCATTTCAAGCTAGAAAACTATGATGAAATATAATTTATACAGTGAAACTTGTATGTAAGAACTGCTCAAGGGAAACATGAAATGTGGCCTCTATGTACAGGTTCCTTTTGTACAGGTTTCAACATGAAACCATATTCAAGGGATACAAAAAATGTGGTCTTTCTGTACAGGTGGTCACTAAAGCAGGTTTGACTGTACTACAATAGATGCCAGTATCTTTGAAGAGGTATGAGAAATTAGCAGAACATCAACAATCTTCAACGCATCACCCATGATTTTGTAAAATTTAAGATGAACATGATTTAGTAGCACCCTGAATCCAATACAATATGGTGTGCACGACATGAAACCTTTATAAGCATGACAAGCAAACTGTGTGCAAGATGAGATACAGACAAAAATGGCAAGCTGACCTGCTGCTGCATAGTAGTGCTGGAGTGCTTTGGTCGAGTGGATACCATGCTTTGCTGCCACTAAGCTGGAATCTACAATACATGCATGCAACGATAGATTTAGAACCACTAGCCCTATTGTATGATACATCTAAACTTTCTCACTGTTGTACATGTGTGAATCTTAAATGTCCATTTACTGCTTGACTGCATATATATTTATCAGAATTTCCATTCACTTACGAATAACACGTAATTCTGTTTTCATTTTGTAGTTCAAGCAATATTTCTTCAAACTTAAGTGAATATTCTTGTAAAACACTTGGATACTATCCATTAAAATGCTAAGACTTTAAATTTGCTTAGAAAAATGCAGAATATAATCTGATGACTGGAATTATAAAGTTTTTAATAACATTCATACAATTTAAAAACAATAAGGCAAAACAAAAGAAAGTACAGGTGAAACAAATCAATACATTTGCCCTGAAGGATGCTTGCATTAATATCAGCAAAGCACCCTACACCAAGCATTTCACCATAGCCACCAAACTAAGTTCAGAAAAGACAAGTATTCCAGTGTCATTACAGACATGAATGATTGCTTTTAAAATTACCACATTCATATTAGGCCATTTAGAAGCATGAAAAAAGCAACAACAAAAAATTGGGAGGAGAAAAACATGGCGCCTAGTTGTACTCATCTATCTCATATATGTTTCATAAGATATAGAAATTTTAAAGGAGGACTTACTTATATCTTTGGCTAATTCACCGGCAGCTCCGCCACCCTTATTGCTGGAATGCAGGTTCTCCGTTGAACTTGATCGCCGATGCAACAGTGTCGGTCCCCCGTTGGTCCCGTGTTTGTGCTGCTGTTGTTGCAACTGTTGCTTATGGTGGTGATGGTTGTTGTGGTGGTGTTGATGATGTTGCTGGTTGGTGCTGTTGACCGAGGTAGGTTGAGCCATCATCTCCGAGACCGATTTGGGGTTGTTTGTACTGGTCCCTAGGAAGATGCTGGCAGATTTGTTCTGTTTGGTGTATGTGGTGAGAAGCTCCTCTAGCTCGTTCTCACTGGGATCAATGGAATATATATACAATAGTGTCAGTCATACATTTGAACAATGCCGCATTCATGTTGTGATAGACAAGAGTTATCCATGTCAAATAAATTGGCCTTTAGATCAGCCTGCAGAAATGCACTTTGCTCCAAATGACAGGATATGGTTCAGTGTTTTAAAAAACAAACATGTTAAATGCTTTATTCAAAAAAAGACATAGAAACACACTCCATTATTCGACTTTCAAAACAAAACAGACAGAATCATCATTAAATGCTTCATTGCCTTAGATTATGAATTGTGGCATATTAACTCACTTCTGGCTAGAAACTGACAAATTCTTCTGATTGGCTCATAAAATCCATGATACACAGTTAACATTTGACTAACCAACTATTGCCAAACACTTCCCATTATATTTACTTACTAATATCAGGCAAATTTGAAATATTAAAGTCAGCCAAGTCAAATATAAATGAATGTGGAAAACACCTCTCAAGTTCTCCACTGCTTTGAAATAACTACTGCATTCAGTCAGAGGCAATACCATTAATATTTACTACTATGAAATCCATTTATATAACAATCACTACATTTGGTGGTGAAAACTTCTATTGGTTAATATTCATATGAATGTTACTCCTTGAGTGTTAACACCAAGTGTATTTGTATCAAATCTTCAGTTTGTTAGTACTCACTTGGCGACTCCAACAAAATGAGTGAACCTGTTGTCTTCAATGCTCTCATCATCCTCCTCAAACTGATGATGATTGTGAGGTTTGACTACCTTCTTGGGTTTCATGTTCTCCATCTCCTCTGTCTCCTACAGGTAGTAGAGATAACATAACAAAGAGAAAATTGGATAACTTTGTTAACTACATTAGAACCTTAACAGAGTTTCTTATCAAAGAGCCTTGTTATATGAACACAGTTATACAACGCCTTAAAGATAATAGAAAGTTTTGGTATGGGGTTATGAATTTGATTGATCATATTGGAAGCATACACAATTTTTACCCATGAGGGATCATTAGAAATATGTGCGAATCACAGAAGTTGGCCTACCACCTGATAGCACCTGAAAAAGATGAATGGCGGGTTGTGACCACAGCAGGAGGCGTCTAATTTGATTTTGGTACAAAACACATTTTCATAGACTCATGCCTGATTTACGTTGGGCTTATCATTTTATGGATTACAAGATTTATATATTGTACCCACCTTGCTATATATCTGGACAAAGTCAACTAGTTGCTTGGCTAGGATTCTCCTTCTGTCGTGGATGGGAAGCTTTCGACTTGGAACAATCACTTTGAACTGCTGCTGAAGATTGCTTGCTGCCCTCTTCAGGAATCGCAGTACCAGATCCTGTTAAACAAACATACACAGATCAGGGTTAGGTGGAAAATGTATATCTTAAACACAGGGGATGAGTTGATTGACACAGGTAGGAAGGAAGAAGTCAGTGAAGAGCGATAACGTTTGAGGGGAGGAATAGAAGGAGGGGAGAAATAATTCAATAGAGTTAAAGAGAGAAAGTATACTGCCAGAAAGAAAAGGATGCAGACAGGATAAAAAAAAAGATAAAGCAACAGAGAAGCAAAAGGAAAATGGTCTGCAGATTACACAAAAGATTATCTTTTTGGCAAGATGGTATTATTAAATTGCATCAAATCGTTAGTAAGACTCCTAAACCTGTTCAATGTGCTTGGATTGCCTGGTCATAGAAATACACAACATGATTACCAATGTGTATCTTAAAAATCTCACCATTTGTTCATCGTGTTGGTCTATCTCATCTAGTTTCTCTGGTGGTTTGCTTGTCTCAGCAAGTAGTCTCTGTTGAACTCTCAGCAGGTATGTTGCAAAGGCATCTCTGGCTTGCAGCTTGCTGTACATTCAAGAAAAATCATCAACATTAAGGATAAAGGATTATCAAATAACATGTTTCACTGACACACCATCAGACAGCAAAACATGGGCAATAATTGTGTACACTGGTGACCAAACCAAATGTAAATGACGACATTGATTTCCCGGACAGACATGAGATGGAGACACTATCATTATCTGGGGTTTTCTTTCACTGTTTGTATTACTGTGGAAATGTATAGTTGAAGCCTACACATCATTATATACAGTATCTTTACAGCAATACATATGCACTAGAAACCATACAATGGTTCTCAATGGAACTCTGTACAATAACTTTCTTGAACATCAAGAAAATATGTCAATTTTGAGCAAAAGACAACTATGACAGTCATGCAATTGGACAACACAAAAGAAAGAAAAAATCTCACCTTAGGTCACCACCCTTGTCTAAAATGTCAGGAACGTTGACCATTTCACGTATCTCCTCTTTGGTAGGTCTCTTGGGTTTCTGTACCTCTAGCACCATCCTGGCTCCAGCACTGCTCTCTGACCCTCCTATCTTGGCCCCTCCTGACCCCTGACTGGGTCCCACCGGGGGTTTCCCATGCACCCAGTTACCAGATGAACCTGTTGTACTCGTCGGCTCACCACCACCACCACCACCCCCTTTTTCTACACCCTTTGTGCCATTGATATTTGACTGTGATACACTAGAGTTCTGTTTTGATGATGGTGGTCGTTTTTGTTGCTGTTGTGAAGCTGCAGCAGTGTTTGTTGTGGTAGTTTGTTGGGCATCAGCAGGTTCAGGCTGCTTTGCGGAGTTTTTGCTTTGCCCTGTTTGGGGGCGAGAATCCAGTTTGCCCTGAGCAAGAGGTGCCCTAGCTGGTTCTGACTTCACCTCAGCTTTGCTCGGTACTGCATTCCTGGGGTTTGGTGCTGCTGAGAGTGAAGAAGAAGATAGGACCATAAAAACATTAAGCATATTTTTATAATAGCATCGAAACATGGGACAATCTTTCCTCTCAAATTCAAACAGGCTCAAAAAATCATCAGGATAGATTATAACCAATTTAGTAACAAGTTGGACAATGAAATAAGAAACAGACTTCAAAAATCCATACAAAATATCATCAGTGACTTGTACTTCATAACTTTGTAGCATAGTTGGTAGTAGGTAGCCTTTTATGTAGCCAAGGAGTATGTAGCCAACGTAAAAGTCCCTGAATGTAGCTTGACTGTATCCTCCTCAATCCCTCATAGCAGATGTACTGTGAATGGACAAACGATACATACATTCATCTCACTTCCACCAGCATGAACCTACCTAGCCTCTTAGTGGCAGGAAACTTGTTGCGGACCTTGGTGCGTAGACTACGCCTTTCTCCAGAGTTGTCTTTGGTACTGAGCTTCCTGAGTAATTGGGCTAAGTGCTCCTCAACCTCCCTCTCCTGGAGTTCCTGCATCATCCCATGGGACATCTTCCTGTTGCCATGGAAATATAAACATCATTCAATAGAATTGTTTTGATATGAGGAATCTGCACTGGTTTTACAGACCATACTAATTTTTTTTATATTGCAAAATTTAAATTGAAATGTGAATCGATATAGTCTATGAAGCCTATTTCCACATGAAGGTAGTTTGCATCTGTATGTCACTATGTGGTATTACATTTTTTAAATGGTGATATGACTGGTATGAAAGAAAAAATTGTACTTGGTTTTAACAAGTGCAATATCATAATTCACATTTCAAAATTACTATCAATTGAATGTCAGAACATTTTTTCTGGAACAAAAGATATTCCTGTTGAAACTGGTGCAATATATGGATTAAAATGAACAGTCTATTTTATCATTGTGACAATCAAAAAATTCAACAATGTTTGATTGCCCCTGTTTATAACATAACACACATGTATTAGACGGGAATTATTATTTACTGGTAAATATTAGTTTTACAAATTCTCTTTTTCGAAAAGTATTTTTCTGTAGATGGAAAGGAAGAAATTATTATAAACATGATCATCACAAAAAAAAACATGCTTAAATATTTCAAAATCACATCAAGAACTGCATAACAGACTTATGGGAGACCAAAACTAAGTACTACTTCTACCAATTATAAGACGTGCAGAGAAACAAATGATAAATGTGAAAGATATTGGAGAATGATTTAAACAGATGTAGTACTGATACCTTATATACAAAAAAGGGTAAAACCCTTTTCTATAGAGAAAATGTGAGTAGTGGACATTTATATAATTATGATTTCTGTAAAGATTTTTGAAGAATACAACTTTTAATTGGGGGTGGGGGGGGTGATCAGAATAATAAAATGTATGGCAAGTAAATTCTACAACACTTGACCTTCTATACCTACACTGATCATGCAGTTAGTATACCAAACTCAACATGCACAATATATGTCCCTTTAAAATGTTTTTAAAAATCATGAAACCCCAAAAATGGGTTTATTTTATATACAGGTAGATGTATTAAACAAGCATATTTGGGAGATTAAAACTGAAAGCATAAGCTCAAACCAAAGTTAATACCTCTTTGACCAAAATTGATAATATTGATTACTTTGAATGATTAATATTTGAAAGAGATTGGAGGTAAATATACATGGGGAATATTTCATCACAACAAGGTACAAGGATAACAGGACTAAACTCACATTGCACAAGGAGCTCACGTGTAACTGAAACGCTTTGTATGTATTTACTGAATATTTGCTTTTGTGGAATATGTAACCAAAAATACACAAACATTATTTTGACTTCACAAACACCCAATTCTATAAGAGGAAAAGGAAATAAAACAATTCTTTCTCTTTTGATTTGAACAAATTCAAATAGCCCCTGATATAATAGCATACTAATGAAGAAGAACTGGAGATTCCAATGCTATACAATATTCTGTTAACTTTTTTTGGAGGTGATCTTGTTTAAGATCCTGTATACCAAAAAAAAACAACACAATAACAACTAAAATATACACTGATATATCCAACAAAGATTCACAGGCTGCATTTCAGTTGCACTTTTGCTCTGGGTGCGGATGCAAAGTTAAGACGTTGGAACTTACGTGCACTGCCTGGCTCGTGACGATGTGGTACTAGTATCCACACTGCGTAAAGGAACACACGGTAGAGGTACATAGGAGAGGAATATATATAGTGGAAGAGCAGAAGGACATTGCCATTTGGTCTATAATAATTCTGGCCAGCTCGTCTAATACAACTCTGTCAAAGTAAAATTCTTCAATCTTTTACTTATCTCACCTCATTTTGCCTACTCTCATTTTGTCCTATATTTCATGTAGCCAGAGGGAAAACTATATTTGCAAGGGTTAATTTCCAACCATATGGACAGTAAGTTGAATTTGTGGAAAAGCTGCAAAATCAGATTAGACGAACTGGGAATCAGTCCTAGTTGTGGACCAAATGGCAATTTACCATGGAGGATCATGAAGGTAGGATATGGAAGAGGAATCTAGAATTGAAGGATGAAAAGATAGGTCTACATAAGATAGAGAAAGTTGGGAAGGGAGTGCAAAGCTAACACTGCAAACATGTGTTATCAAAAACAAAAATGATTAAGGGGTTAATATGAATTCAACTCTCAAAGTGAAAATGCCTTGGTGCCACAATGTGAATGCTTGATTGAATCAACTAATACATGCCTATTTCTCTAATGTAACTATTAAGCACTATAATAATCACTCATATCATAGAACATATAAATATATTGTCTTTTTGATTTTAATCCGACAAACTTGTCATCAAGATGGACTTCCTCTTTAATTGCACAACCGATAGACAAGGCCCCGTCTTATAAAGAGTTGTGTTTAATCGCTTTTATTAATCATTAAATCTCTTTTACGATTGATATCAACCAAAATTATGTATATAAGAGATAAGGAATGCAAAATTGCAATTGATTGGAGAACTTGTGATTGGTTCAACTCTTTATACCCAGTCACACCATAGCATTCCTGTAAATACCAAACCAAAATTTACTAAAACCTGCATAGCAATTCATGTAAACAGAAGCTATGAATCAATTTTCACTGCAGTAGAACTCTTGTGATTATATCAAAACACAAAATAATTAAATTTTTTATACATTAAATACATACTTTGAAGGAGATATAATTAAAAGAATCATATTCAATATGCTCACTGCTCATTACATAAATGTATGAACTTCATATATTTATACAGATCGCAACATATACGAGCATTATTGCAGTTTACTTATATTCTAATATGCATATCACTTATACATAAGTAAATACTACTGATAATTAGTAAAGACTAAATTAACTTACATATACAGATAAATAAGTTTATGATTACCACACAATAAAAATCTTAATAAATTATCATATCAAAACAATCATGTGGTGATTGTTGTAACAAAACATAAGGCTAACTCTTGACATATTTATCAGGGTCAAAATGCTGCATTTCTTTGCAAAAATACCAAATTGTAAAAGCGCGTTTATGAAGATACATAAAATTTCATATTCAGTTGAAGTTTAAGTTCAAGTCATGAAAATTACAGATGGACCTTATTTATGCCTCTGCCTTTACTTTATACAAATGACCAATTGAAAGAAAGAATAGCTCAAGCGATACCAAAATTTTCTTAGTTATAATTTAATTGAATAGAAAATGTAAGTTCTTCATGTGATTTTCAGACATTTGATCCAATTGCCCTCACACCTCACCAGTTCATTTAAGCCCCAGCGTAAGAATGACATGAAATCAGCATGGAGGGGAAATCAATTAATCAATTCAATTTCCATGCAAAGTCTTATAAAATTACCATTTTGGGAGAAGTAGAAGATAAAAAAAAAACAGGAAAAGCAAAATCACCTTTTCTAAAATGAAAACAAAAAAGTAACTCGGCCCAAAATGTAAAAATCATGCTCTAATCCAATGCTTGCTTCATGCAAGTAAAATATGAAAGCATTACCTTGCAGAGTGTGTAAGATACGTCCCTCCCCTAGAACGCAATAGGAGACACCACCAAGGTCAATCATAGGGGGCAATGTTCACACTGGACCAGAAGTACTGGGTCAAAATCTAGTCTTACTTTCATATGTGAATGTGAACACCATCCTTAAATCTAGGGCATCTTGGAAATAAAATTTAATTTCTACATCATGCATAGTTGTGAATCTCGGTCACTCAGATTTTAAACTTGCGTATCCCCAACACATATAGTTTGATTTGTTGAAAAAAAGTATCTATAATAATTATTACACCCAGCATTATTCTCCATTAACCTGATAAACAGGAAAGCAAAGACATTTCAGCATCAGCACAATAACATGACAGGTGCTTGAATGCAAGTGGATAAATAATATGCAAATTGCAGTAAATATATGATACAGCATTAAAATATATTAGGATGTGCATATAACGGCAAAATTGTAAAGGAGCAATCTGTTTTATACACTTCTATCCTTGTGATGGAAATATATACTAACATATATGCAAACACATAGATATAACAGCACACTGAATCTAAATCAGATGAAATAATAATAGTAATCATGGCATGGACCTGATGTTAACCAATACCTCTAAATGTAATAGGCAATACATGTACCACTACCAACATGGAACCATGGGGTTAATGAAACTTACTTGTCGGAGAAGAGTCTGGAATGTAGTAACTGGTTCATAGAATTCCTGCTTTCCATTAACGAACTATGAGGGAAAAAATTGAACACAAAGAAGAGGAACATAAAAAGCATTTAGTCTTGTCCATTATCCTGTCAGAAACTGCATCCATATGTATGAAACATGGAAGTGTGTTTCTTAAACCAAAAACAACAGTAAATTACTTGCAAAGCGTGATTTTTAATTTCCAATGGATCGGTAAACAAAATTATCATTACTTTCCTTGTGGGCTACATATCAATAGTTATATCATAGCTCTACATATATCATATATGCCAGTATGCAAGGGTATTATACCCTAAAAATTTACCATACTCTCAAGGGTTCTTGTTATATGTTTGTTCATCATGTGTCCCAATTGAGTGAAATAACCTTGCAGCTTTCAAGAGGAAACAGATTTTGGGAGACCAATGCTTTTTGACAAGTTGAAAATATACACTTTCCGTGGTATTTTTTCTCTGAAATTTGTCATGCAGACTACTGAAACACAACTTGACCACAACAATCCATGTAAAGTCAAATATGTCTTAGTGGTCACCTCTCTATAAAGACCCATCTTTCTATAGTGGCCATGTGCTTTGTCTCCCTCAAGATAGAATTGTAGGTTAAAGAAGTACAGTGGCTACCTTCTCTGATTCTTGTGCGTGGCTTAAATAGACAGGTTTGACTGTATATTGCTTATTGAGAGCAAAACCAGTATCATCTTGTATTACACTACCAAAGCTAATGCCATTCTGGATCTTACCACATGATGAATAATGATGGATACAAACTTGTATTTGAAACTCTTATTTAGAATAACTCACCCATATTTCTCCATGGAATTTGGTGAAGGGAATGTCCTCATCCAGCCACCTCTCCTGGCGTATTCCTCCTTGCTCTCTAGGACTATCTTACGCTCCTCTAGAGTCAGTCCGGAGCTGTCTCTGGGACCTGCCGATGCTGCTGCGGACTTTGGTCTAGAGAGCTTATTACCCATCATCCCAGCCGAGTTGGGTCGTTGACGCTTTGGGATGTAAGATAAAAGTGTTATCAATGTGTCCAATAGTGCTTGAAACTATAGAATGGTATACATAAGATATTTAGAGATGTTGAGATGAAAAAGGGTATTAATCCTATGCTAAGGGATACAAGTGAAGAAAATCTTTCTCATACTAAACAGATAATTGCCAAATGGCAATAAGAACATGCACAGCAATGATTGGTTAATGGGAGTAGTCAGCATTATTTTTCTAGCAGTTCTAGTTGTTTGTATTAATGATTGAAAAGTATATCAGTCTATATACAGATTAAGGAATATCCCTGTACATATATTTAACAATTTTGCAGCCCTATGACCTTGGCTTAAACTAATTTTAAATACTGTTTCTTATTTGTTTGATTCTATATAAAGTATAACTCAGTATAATCCTGAATTACAAGTCTTTTGCTATCGGTAGACCGACAATATAAACAAATATATAAAGGAGGGAAAATTTTCATTTGATGTAAATCACTAAAAAAACGATGCAGCTTTAAAACATAGAACCAGCACTATTTCTTAGATTTAAGACACAAAGAAAAAAGGGACAGTGAGATACTAGGTTTCACAAGAAAGAAAGAAAGAGAATGAAGCAAAGTGAGAAAGGAGAGGTAGAAGAGAGAAGGTAAGAAAAATGAGGGAAGATGTAAGATGTGAGGTTCTAAATTGGGACAAAAGAGCTGGACACATAAAATTCCATGCAAAAAAGATTGCAAATTATCCAAATGGTAAAATTCTTCTCTCACCACTATGAACATGACCGACAAAGAAAGCGGACAAAATATACAGTTCCTCAGGTAGACAAAAAAACATCCCTTCACTGCTATTATGTAAAAATGTGTAGAACAGGTGTCACATGCATATTCACCTGTTCTACCCATTTTTACATAATAGCAGTGAAGGGATGTTCCTTTGTCTACCTGAGGAACTGTATATTTTGTCCGCTTTCTTTGTCCGTCATGTTTATAGCATAAATAAAACTCACCGAGAAGGCAGAGCCAATGCGCTCCTTCTACGTATAGGATATGAGTGTATACACAGCAAATTCAATGATGAATGGATCATGCAAACAGGAGTGAAATGAAGAAATGAATGTAGGAGAATTAATGGTTAATAGTTTTAAGAAACAGAACAGATTCAAATAAAATATTCTTTGTCAACCTGTCACTCAGTCTTGCCCGTAATTAACGGTGTATAAACCGCACCTTTTTGCCGCAGAAATTCAAAGTCGGGGGTGCGGTTTATACAAGGTACACCAAAAAACAAAAAACAAAATGTTTAGTTTCGATTTATGGCGCTATGCCTGGCACTGTCTCCCAGCTCAGTAATCGGTGTGTTGACTCACCGCTCAGAAACTAAAACAACACTCAAGTTTGTCTGTCATCTCGATTTGAAATTAATCTTTCTGATAGATCTCAATATGTAGTTTATAATAATAATTCCTCCAATTTTGTTCTATTACATGGTGTACCACAAGGTCCTTTCCTAGGTCCTCTACTGTTTTTTAATTTACATATTCATCACAATCAATGATTATTTTGAAAATAATTTCTCTAACTTTTCATTCACCTTCCAATATCTAGTATTATGTGGCAATCATCAACATACATAGTTGCTGAGAAGGTAAGTTTATTCAATTCCACTAACCAACATATTGATGCAAACCCTATACAAAGAAAAGTATCAAGAGGGTCAAGTTGCAGGTAGAGTTAAAAATTTAAAGATAGGAATTATCTTTTGTGCAGATGAAAAATACAGAATATCGACTTAATTGCTACAGACACGACTTTTCTGACAAAAACAATGATAAACGTAAAATATTATTTCAACATCCTGGTTTCAGAAGAATTACTGCTTTAATTATTCACTAACTGCATGAAAACAAACAATAGGAATTAATGTCAATTCAATACAGTCATTTAGTAAGGAGAGAAAAATCACAAAATTATTACAATCATTACTTAAATCATTAATGATTTTAGAACATTAGATACACTACAATAAATAAAAACAAATCTTAGAGAACTTCAACAATTCATAATTCAATATCATTTACATTTGAAAATCAAGTTACTCTAAGTCTAGGCACAAGTGCAATCAATTGAATAGACATGAGTGATATCTTAAACTTGAGATTTGATATGTAATGATATTTTGTAAGATGAAAGGTACTGAAAAGGGATGTTTGGGATGATGTATAATGACGGTTTACCCTCCAGTATTATCTTCAAATTGGTTGAGATGCTGTATTTCTCCTGCCCCCGCCCTAACCGTACCCCAACCTTACCTCACCACCATCCTCCTCTACCCCCATCCTCCCCCTCCTCTACCCCCATCTCATCCCTCACCCCTCTGTAGTTGAGCTTTCTTACCTGTTGCCTAAGAGTGCTGGAGGCGGCTAGATCCTGATTTCTTCTACTCTGCTGCATGCGTCTCATAACAGGATCTTGTACAATAAAGCCTGTGAAGATACACAGTTGACAGGAACTTTTAATATAACGATTCATTTTCACCTTAAAAATATTCAAATCCATTTGATTATGCAAGAAGTGTCATATGGTGTAAAGAAAACTTGTAAGTAATACCGGTTAGTGTAATATGTGGCAAGGGCAAAAAAATAGAAATTCATATAGAGTCTCTCTTCGCATATGTAAGGCATAAACAAAGAAAGATGCACACAAAAACATGACAATTGTAACTTATCTTGCAACACCCTCCTTTTGAAGAAGAGGTACAATGTGAAACATCTTTATAGAGTACAACGAAAACAAAATGCTCTATATAGTTTCAGCTTTATATAATGTTATAATCAGGTTGAGATAAAGGCTGTCACACTTACCAGTTAAACTAAACAGGTCACCACACATGTTTGATTTGATCTTCATGTCTATTGGCGCTTCACTGAAGAGGGTAAGGAAATGGAGAAAAAAAGATCAAAGTTCATGAAAACTGAGAGTTAAAAAGAACTCTACAAGGAATCAAACATCAAATTGTTTAGTGAACATTGAATATAAAACACTCAATCTATATTAATCTGATTGAAACAAGTTTAGAAACATTTTCTCACTACCTGGATTAACTACTGCTTTTAAGATGCTTAGATAATGGAATACTGCATATAGGCACATCTTCCAATCTCAAATTATAAACGTTGAACAATGTTCTCATACCAACATTTTCTAAAATCAGATATTCATAACAGGATTTGCTTGAAGAAGGATCCAGTCATCAGGGTTCAATGTTATAGTAGACAAAATGAATAGCTTACCAAGCTAATGATGGAGAAAGATTGACTTCTAAGACCCAGGGCTTCAGATTGGCATCTACTAAGATATCAAAACCATACAGCTCTGTGGATAGATAGAAAATATTGTTCTATTATTCATATGTTTACAACAACAGGTGTGTATATATTTATAAAACATTTTTTTGTGCGGTGGATTTTTGTTTTTATAGTTTATTACAAGTATTTAATACTTCCCCTGGAACTAAAACCTTTATCATATTTTCATTTGTTTAGCACTGCACTACAGAAATATTATAGCTTAATTACTGACAACAAATATGCTAAAGCAGAAACTTTTCAGACAGAAATACCATGATTGATGGAGACGCTTCTAAATTTTGTCAAAATGTCTTCACATATATAGTAATAAAATGACAAAATTGAATAGTTAAGAACTTCCTTTTCATTAAAAAAAAAAAAATTTTACTTTCTGATCGACACTTTCCACACAGATATTACTTATTGACAACAAAATATATTTCTACACCTTACTACAGTTAATTAAGAATGTGGATACGATCAAAGGAGGATTCTCACCGAAACAATTTCCCCTGTAGGGCAAGAACATCTTACAGGCTGTAGCAACAGGAAGCTCGGCACAGATGATTGTTTTGTTGACAGCTTCTTCTATCCTTGAAAGTAGTACTGAGAAAAGAAAATATTATTATAAATAAATGTTAAATCATTCAATATTTATCAAGAAGACATGAAGCAAAATACTGAATTGGTAAACGATATCACAAAGTGTGTTTATCTACAAATTTTTATTAGAGTACTTATACTTTATTCTAGCATTTAGCTCCCAATATTCTATTAACTTTACTTAAAAGCCAGCATACTTACGTTTTGCATCTTTGCCTTGTTTCTTGAGGTATCGCAGCATGGCCCCTAAACTCCACTTATTTCCGTAGTCCTCAATGTCTCCATCATCACACCTAAAATA
>BEXV01000043.1:283014-296173 GCA_003118195.1 Hemicentrotus pulcherrimus | reverse complement strand
TTAATTTCTCTTTCTTTCTCTCTCTTGGGCTCCACCCTCTTGCTTTCTCTCTCCCTTTCTCTCTTTTGTTGAGTTTTTCTGCAGTATGTATGAATCATGCATGTAAATGTATTTTTGATGGCAGGATGAAGGTGAGATCTTACTGTATGTGAGAAGAACATTGATAATTATTTGTATAGTCGAACAACAACAAGATTTTTGTTAAAGCAATTATGTGAAGATGTTTAAAGGGGTTAACAATTGAAATGGAACAGTTGATCTTCAAGATATTGTGACTATTATACTCTAAAATGTCGCCGACTATAGCTCCCCCAAAGGAATGTTTAAAAGTTTAAATTAAAGTAATTTAATGATTTTCGGGTTTACCCGGGTACGTATGGAACAATCTCACCCGATTCACCTGAAGATGCTTCATCCATTAAATACGATAAAGGCCTACAAAACAAAAACAACAAAAACACAATTCCATCTCTTTGTTCTTGTTGTTTTTCTTGTTGTTGTTGTTGTTAAAAACAACAAAAACACAATTCCATCTCTTTGTTCTTGTTGTTTTTCTTGTTGTTGTTGTTGTTGTTCTTCTACTACTTCGTTGTTGTTGTTGTTGTTTTAGTCTTAAGGGCATGTGTCATTCAATTATGAATATTTCTTCAGCTACTTCTCCTTTCTAATTAATTACTCCTTCTTTTTTCTTATTTTTATTCTTTCATTTCCATTATGTTTTCAAAGACTGCCAAATCCTGATTCTCTATCTAAATTTTTTTTTTTAAATATTAGATAGGTCTAGATAATTAAAAAAATCTTAATTGAAGGAAAATCATAAATATTATTCAACTTGAAAGCTTTCTACTCTTTATTCATTTTCCCTCAGTTTGCATGTTCAGCAACACCTTACTTCGAAACTGACTTTGTGCTTGTCAGATTCAGCAAAGAAGTTACCGAATAACGCAGGCTGCTACTAAATCTGAACATTTCAAAATGACAGCTTTGGCGAGATTGAAACTAGATGTAATCCCCGCTTCACGCTCACATTTATCTAGCATCATTTTTCTTCATGGTTCTGGTAAGTATTAAGAACTAGGAATTGAAATAGCACAATTTATTACGCTGATACTGATCGTAAATTTGTTACCTTAGTCCCATACGTTAACATTTTGGGCGGTTATTTATCTGTTTTTTTCGGGAGGGGGGGGGGCGGTCAATTTTTAGGATGGGGAAGATTGAGCAATTCAGGAAGGATTATTATCTGGCTCTTATCCCGTTCTCAATACTGTTAACAGTTAGATCTCATGGATTGTATTACCGGTACTACTTCTAGTGTAGTGGATCCAGTGGATCCTACTTTCAACTTTGGCTTCGTACTATTTGTAAACTGTTTCAATAAAATTCAATTTTGAAATTCTTCTTCGCTATAACTTATACTAATATAGTATAAAATAAGTACAGGCCATGTCAGGTGTATTATTACGTTGACGCATATTATGGTCACACAATCAGCAGCAGCATCAGCATTAGTGTACAGAAGTGAGAGGTGATCCTGTTAAAACTTTCGGACGTGTCATATCAAGTGGTACTTGATTCGAACCTGAACTATTATTCTATTTCTTGCATGGTGGGTGGACGCATGTATTTTTTTTTATGGATCAGCATCTTGTGTTGAGAGGACCAGTGCTTAACCAATCTATCATGGTCCTGGATAGTTGATATCAAAATATACATATATATGTATATGACTCACATATGCATGTGACCTATAGTATTGTTTATTCTCTTTTGGGCTTCTGTTTCCCTATGCATTTACCTTGTTTTTGTTTTTCTTCTTCCATTTTCTCTTTATAATATATTCCATATATGGAGAGAGTTAAATATAGTTATGAAATGATTTTACTGCTTTCTTTTAAATAACTTCCAGGGGAATTGAGAAGAGTTATTTACATCTGAACAATTTTTTTCTTCTTTTCTCTCTATCATTTTGAATTGAATGCAGGAGACACATCAGAAGGATTGCAGGAATGGCTGTTCAGTATACTTGGGAGAAAATTCTGCCTACCGCATTCAAAAGTCATCTTCCCTTCCGCTCCCCTGAGGTATTAATAAACTATCAAATTGCAATGATTTCTCATGCCTTTATGTTAAAACTTATCCTGTGATCGCTAGAGACTGTAAAAGTTTAATTTAAATGTTCAACAGTGCCTGCCTGTTAGTCATGATATGCACATCCGATCAATCTAAAAGGCTAGATTACAAGCACACATGATTCTGATTTTAGTTTACTAATATATTTCTTTGAGCTGCACTGATTATCACTGTCATCTTAAAACAAAACAAAAAATAGTCCACAGGCTGCCTGTGGGTCTTTTATATATTTTTCAGCAGAAGTATGTGTGCTTGCAATTTATCCTTTTTTCAGACTGGAATACCTATGACTATACTGTATCCTTATGTAATCTTTCATATTAAAGAGATGGTTGAGTTCTGGGAAGAGGTAAAAAATAATTTGTGAGCGTCATTGTTATTATGCAAGGGTGGAAGAACATCAGATTAAACATGTTCCTTGAAAAGCATGGCTCTTCAAATGCCTTCATATTCTAAATATGACATAAAATACGTAAAAATCGGGGGGGGGGGATTTTTTCGCCATGTGCTCGTGTAGTCCCATGTACATCATTCTGTGTACAGTACTTGTAACTTTGCCAAGATTTGGCCAAATTTCTTATCATTTTGATGATTCCAGAACCTTGCAATACACACAAATACTTTTATACTAGATGATCAACCTTTTCTGATAGATTCCACACCGTTTCTTTCACAATGCAATCACATGACCAGAACTCAACTTTATCTTTAAGTGCATCTCACGTCGTGATAAAGAGCTATCTTAGATCGTTTCTGTCATTACAATTTTGTGATGTTTGGTATGAATTTTAAATATCAATTATCATAATGTCATATTTCCTTTCCACAGACCTTACACTCCAATGAATGGGGCTCCGAGCACTGTATGGTTTGATCGTAAACAGATATCGCAGAGTGCACCTGAAGACCTAGAAAGCGTTGATCCTATGTGTGAAGAGATTAGCAAGGTTATCCAGCAAGAAGTAGACCAGGGAATCCCAAGGAATAAAATCATTGTGGGTCAGTATCAAATCCAGTAGATGTCACATGCAAAATCTTGCACAAGACTAGGAAGTGAAGTTTACTGTGCTGTAGGAACATGCCCATTTTTGTCCCTCCCTTCCTCATTTCAAGTACTGAAATTGTAAAAATACATTTTTTTTTCTTCTTTTGATTTTTGATTTTTGATTTTTTTTTTTTGACAGGTGGATTTTCAATGGGAGGCTGCTTGGCCTTGCATGTGGCATATAGATTCCAAAGAGAGCTGGGAGGAGTGTTTGCACTATCATCTTTCCTCAATGCCAACTCCAAAGTTTATCAGGTTTGTAACTTTCATTTGATAGACATGAAGGTTGATGATGTATGTACTTTTCAAGTTCTTGTTTTAACAGTTTTGCATGATGAATAATATATCCTTCATATTTTGCATAAAAGCATTCCAAACAGAATTGTTTCTATACCTTGGTTTATAGCAGTTGACTTTTCCATTCCCTGTGTCATTATCTGGACTTCTGTTTCACCCAATCAATGCATGTCCTTCTTCCTTCCTCTCTTCCTACTAGCTATACCTCTCCCTCCCTCTCTCATTTCTGACAGTTTACAAGTTGTATGCATGTTGTTATACTTCTGTATTATCATAATCATCTTTGAAATACTTTGAAATTAAACTATTCTTGTGTTTCTTAGAAATTTTGTGAAGTGTTAAAACCTATTTTCCAATTGAATTAATAATCATGAGAGAAAAAATACTAGGTTGGCATTTAATGTTTTGATCCTGCAAATTGATTTCTTTGTTGACTTGTCAATATGCATGTAAAGTGTATAAATAATGAATACTTGTGGGGGTAGATTTCCATTCATTTGTATCTTTGTGTGAAGTTATAAATTGGTTTTAAAATTGACATTTGACATTTAAATCAATATTCTTTTATCTCTAACCTTATGTAATACCAACATCAAGACACAATGGAGGCAATATATTTTTGAAAACATATTTAATCCATTGCAACACATGTGCATACAAAGAAGACTTTACTTTAAAACTTATCCTGTGATCTCTAGATACTGTTAAATTTAAAGAAGACTTTATTATTTACACTACAGACACAAAACATGCACATCACAGAATGATAAGTATTTCATGAATTAAAGAACTATATTACATCACTTCAATATGCTATTATTGGCAAACATAGTCCTCTGATAAATGCCAATATTAGGGGAGAATTTATTTTTGGCATTCATTATCTTTCATTCCTTCAGCATGGAGTGATCAACAATGATATTATATCCTGAGAAGAAGACTGCATTTGTATATGGAATCTAATATCAGTCTCTGCTATTTCATGTATACTTTTAAGCTTCAACTTTAATTTCAGCATTATATTCATGCTTGTTTAAAGGCTTTTTTTATTCTTCATCCTTAATTCTAACCAGCCTCACATTGTATCAACAACAAAAACCACATCAGTGTTGCATAGAAGTAGTAAGCTTCAAATAAGAAGTCATCCACTTGACAACTTAAAATGTCATTGCAAAGGTGCAAGGACAGCAAAGTATATATAATTGGTATCTTGGGAGACTTTTACTGCTCAACCAATTCAGCCATTTATCATGATGAATCTTTTGTTTAAAAATTACAATTATATTGTGAAATGTTTATTACTCTTGATGTTAAGTAGATCAATGCAAAATTAATGAAATAGCTTTCATTATACTTATGAATTCCCGTATAAATAGAGTCATTAGAAAGACTTGTCGCTGCATACATGTTTTTAGATGCAAAGAATGTATCTCTGCACTTTTAATTTTGTTTCAGGATCTTGCATCGTCCAATTCCAGAAGACCTCCCCTGTTCCAGTGCCACGGGCAGGATGATCCGTTGGTCCTCTACGAGTGGGGCGAGAGTACCAAGGACCAGTTGACCAAGGCTGGAGTCACTTGCCAGTTCCAGAGATATCCCAGACTCTACCATGAGATGAATAAAGATGAGCTGGATAAACTCCAAGCATGGATTGAGCAGACATTGGCATCATCATGATGGCAGATTAAATAAGATTTGATTCTTATTTTGGAGTGAATGTATTAGTATCTGTTTGTGATATATGTATATTATATAATTTAGGATGAGAATATTATAGGGACATTTTTTGACAAAAAGGACATCAACAGTTATCATGATCAACAAACTTGGACTTTTGTGATGTGATTTATGAATCATAGCATTTTGGGTGGTCCCAAAATAGTAAGATATTCCATACCGTCAGCAGAGAATGTGTATTCAGGCTTTGTTTACTTCTTCAAATTAAATCTCCCCTTAATGTGCTATGAACATCCCTGGTATGACGACTTCTTTACAAAATTGATGGTAAAATCACTTGGATAATTAGAACTAATTGAGTAAATTGGTCTTATTCAGTGGCTTCAGAGTTGTTCTTAACCAAGGTTGGAGATTACTTGAAAATCTTCTCACACTTTTGGGTCATTGCTCTCCAAAATTTGGGGAAATAATGAAAATTCGCATTTTGATCAGTAAATGATTGAAATACATCATTAACAATTTTTTTTCTTTTCATACTAAATTAGTGCTCTAATATCTCTAGTTGAAGGCTCATGCCTGTATTATACTACATGTTGTCAAGTAATGAGAAATGATCTTAACATGCTACTTTAGATGCCTTCTTAAGTGATTATATTTATTTGCATTCACTATTTATATAGCTCAAATCTCAGACAAGTTTGTCACCTTTACAGTTCATGCAATATTTCTCTGGCTCATTAAAATTTATAACTATATATATTTTTGTATTTTTGCTGAGTGAATGTGATACTTGTTATGAAATTTGATGGCAGGTTTTATATGTATTTCTGTGAGGTCATAGCAAAACTTGTAAGAGAAATCAGTGTATTAGAGATAGCAAATAAATTCAGAAACAATGATTTTACAAAAATGGGAAGACAGTATTTTACTTTCATTGTGTTGTATAATGGATGGATGAATAAGAATTGATAGCAAAATTATTTTTTTTTAACTATAAAAGGGAAACATTTTACAATAGGCTGAAATGTGGGAAATCAACCCACAATTTTAAGAGGATCTTTCATTTAATGTAATATATGGAGTTTGATGGATTTAAAATGGGCAAGCATGAAATAATATGCAAAAAATAATTGAACTTTAAAATGAGGGATAATTTATTGAAATATCTTTAAAAAACATTAATACAGCAAAATGCAATGTAGTCAATATGTTGCAGTATATCTTTAGAATTATGGTAAAAATTTATAATTTTTAGTGAAAGGTTTTTAAAATAGTGATGAAATGTGTATGTTTGAGATATTTCAAGCCAGAAGGATGTAACCCTTACATTTGAACACAGAGTTAATGCCCTTCTTGCTCTCTACAATAAAGGTAAACATTCTTTGCAAACAAAAACTTACTTAGAAATATGAAAGAACACAGGAATCAAAATCTGCCAAGCAACGTTTTAACTTGCATATGGTCAAAAGACTTTATTCATGAGAAAGGGTTTCAATGGGTCTTAAATGTAGCGAGAAGAAATAATATATTTTTTATTCGAGCAAGAGAATTCATTTGCAATGAAAACGGAGTTGATAACATTTCATATAAACAAAAACTAAATGACAGCATATATAATACTCTCTTTAAGTTATGTCTGTCTACGTCTGATGGAAATTGTACTGTTCAGTCCTTTTGAGATGAATGTTAAATTACTACAATTGTCATTTTGACAAAACCAATGATTGGCATTATAAAGACATCAGATTGCTAAAGATATTAATAAGATACACTTGCACAGTCCACTATACAATATCATCCTTTGTAATAGAAAGCTGTGGGGGTATTTATAATGCAAATGATAAGACTTGGGGTACATGAAAGAAGAAAGGAGTTTTAAAAATAGACTAATATAATTTTATTCATATACATACATCATATAAAACTCTATCATTCACATAAATATGGTCAGTAAATTCTCACTGCACTAAATATGAATAAAAGGCTCTGCATGACAGTCGATGCTAATATTAAAAACTGAATTTTTCAAATTGCCATTATTTGATTTAAGATTTAAAAGGATCAAACGGATTGCTTGAAAGCCCATTTTCAATCTCTGTTTCATTCATCAAAAACAATTGCTATTGTTAGTTATTTTTACATTTCTCTTATTAAATTATCTATTTGGCAAATAGAATTACAAAGAAGCATTATACAGATGACTCTCAAACATCTGTCTGTAGTTATGATCGCTCTCCACTATGTTTGGTTTGCTGATATAACTTGATTAATCTAAAAAATGACATACTGAAGAACAAATTTGGCAGTAACAATATTTGAGATGTCAGTTTTACGAGAAGGAATTTGCTAATGATCACAAAGTTTATGTATGAATCTTGAGCCAAGATTAATTTTGTTCCCTTAATAAACTTAAATTTCATGTTCTTTGAGCAAACGAAAGACAGTGACTAAGATGCCCTAGTTAGTAGCTCATTACTTTTGGATTTTCATTTACTCTTTATAATGTTCTTTGTAAAGCTGCAGATTCTACCGGTACTTCTTCAAAAGACTTTGGCATGATTTCAAGGGGAAACTACAGGTCTTTATTGCTTGATCTGATCTGGACGGAACTGCTCAGACATCAGCTTACTATAGTCTACACATTTCACAATACTAGACACATTGTACGGACTTCACAACTACACGGCTTACAAACACAGAGAGGGCGACATTCATGTACTGCTTGCATGTAACTTCAATTTTCTGTGTTCACATAAAGACATTTATATTCACACCAAACTCTATGCAGCTTGCATTATATACACTTTAAATCTGATGAGCACTAATCAGAAAGCACATTCTAGAACAAAGACGACACCATGGGTGTCAAATGTATGAATGAATATATCCTTTTATTTCAAATTGTAATATATCTCACATCAGAGCCAGGAGCTAAGTTCAGAGTAATTATATGCGACTGCTGGTCTTGGTTGCACATATTATGTAGAACTGGCCAACTGTTCTGATGACTGGGAATGAGCTTACATCCCCTGCTAAAAAGATTTTTCTTTGCTGAATGAATCAACTTCGCAACCTTCTACAATCCACATGACCTGGTCTCTGAGGTGTAAAAGGCTATTGCATTCCATGAATAACTTTTTATATACAAACAATCACACAAATCCTATATGTACCATTGCACACGTCATCAGGAGAAAGACTTGAACTATGACTTTGGGAAACAGCGTAAGTTTATTCTTTCTTTTTCTTCGCCTTCCTAAAAGCTTGTCTCAGAATTCACATGCCTATCTGAATTCCAATTCCCCCTTTAACAACAAATTTAATGCAAATTATTTATGCACATGAGAGAAAATATTTAAAATATTGATCTGATTTATGAAAGATGGATTTAATATATTTCGGGAACCATGGCAAGAGTTCCCCATTGACTCGGTGGAGAAATTTTAAAAGCTTCAAGGCTACATGTAGTGCTGCATGAGTGAATTCTTATTCTGTTATACATAGCAGGGCTATACACAAATCTTTGTTCACACAGTAGGATTGCCATTTTAGGGCCCGTGTGTATGAGCCCGTGTTAATTTTCAACTTGTGCAGATGCAAATAAAAATATATTTTGAAATGTTGGTGTCCAGAGTGAGAATTTGGTGACCCCCAANTGCCTCTTTATAACATTGAGCCATGTAAACAAAAGTGAAGGTGTAAAAGATGTCCGAGTACAAAAAGAAGTGCTTTGATATCAGAAAGTTTTGAGGCACATGTTTTGAATTGGTGAGAAAAATGGATGGCTTAGAGTTTTATAGAAGTAAAGGCGACCTACACAGTATCTCAAGGCAGTGAGATTGCTTCGAAAAGTCGATCTTGAGGAGGCAGATAAGGACTAGGTATCTGTGCTGAACAAAGAGCACTCAAGCCACAGATAATTTCACACATCATATCTGTTTCTCTTTCACCTAGAGACAAAATAAGAGGTGGAGTATTTATCATCTCGAGCCGTCTAAGCAGTGAACTAATTTCTTTGGTTCTTTCTTTAACAAGGCGGAATTAGATCGGAAAGAATAGAGAAAAGGGAAAGTCTTGACATCACATTGGTTTTGGGGATTCCTCCTAATTCTGGAATGAGGTAAAGTCTTCATAATAATATTCGTAACAGCCTCCAAAGCATGACAATTCTATGAAAATATACTCAAATATATTCAAATCTGTTGTAACCTTTCCAATTTTGGAAACATTCAAAGTGGTACAGATCCATGATATGTTTTGTACTACTGAACACACTCAACATAAATTGTGCTTGCTTTAGTCATATATGTGGTTACTGACAACAACCTTACCGGTAATTAGATAGTGAACATTATTATTGTAAATTATTTTCAATCATTAAAAGTATTTACAATATTGTAAATGCATGTATTTTTTAAAAATCCTAAAAAATTGACTCCATGATGATATATAAAATATACCAGTACTCCAAATGATAATATTTAAAGATAAAAGTTTGTACAAATACTTCTTACACCCTTACTTACGACTATCAGATTAACAGAAATGTCTAAAACCGGTTTCATAAGATATCCCGAGAAACCATAATACAATGATATATCTCTTATTTAAAATCCCAAGTATACAACCATCAAATATATACAAAAATTACACAACTTATGTACCATTTCATAAATCATCAGAAACAATCATATTACATGATTTTTTTTCCTTTATACACAGCAATGAGTTTATATGAGTTGTCTAAAAACTTCATACCATCCTTTCTTCAGATGCAGTGTGCTTGTGTGCTCGCAAGTTTCTTAAAAAAACAGTGAACGTCTAAATGACATATTACACAACCTCATTATCTATACTCAATGCCTCATTTCCACATTACATGTATTTATATTACCACATTCCTGTTATCAGAACTGCATTTGCAATCAGTTTCCATACATTAATATTCAGATCAACCTCATTAATTACTTTAATTACAGGCAGAATCTGCCAGAGTTGTTTCATTCTATAAGTATTCAGAAGTGTGTTTCTGTACAAATTATGATCCCTTTGCCTATGGGAAACAGGTAGTTTCCTCTATGAGGCCTATGGAAAAGCGAGATTTCAACAGTCAATTCGTCGCTGTTTTCACGAAGTGACGGTAGTGAAAAAAATATGCATTCACTTTGCGTTACGATTTTACTCACTACCGTCACTTCGTGAAAACAAGGACGAATTGGTTACAAAAAAATCCCAAAGGAGATGCTGAGAGTACCCTGTAGTACTTTAACAAATAAAAGTAGGAAATTGATCAGTAAATAAAAGTCTGCTTGTACAATATACTTCCCTGTATAAGGGGATAGTATTGGCAAATACTGAAACAAAAATTTTGACATATTTGTCATTGCCATTTGTTTTGATTATTTAAAAAATTTAAAATGGGGAGAGTTGCTAATAAAAATGTGAAGAATACAAAGTATTCGCTCTCTCTCTCTCTCTCTCTCTCTCTTTAATAAAAAGATCCCTCCGTCTTAAAAGTATGGAATGATTGATAAAGATCGATGTCTAAAATGTATCTCCAAAATGTTATATAAAAACAAAGGAATTCTACAATTGCAGTTTTCTCCCATTTAAAATAAAAATACTGAACAGGTTCCTACTTCAGCTTTTCTATAGAATCTTCAGTAAAAGTACTGCCATTATTAAAACAATCACATACTTTATTTACTACATACTACGGAAGCTCTGCTTGCATAATTAATAATCAATAGAATGACAAGAATTACTACCTATATCCCTGCCTGAGCAAAGCACAACCTGTTCTTATTCATGAATTATATGACACTTCCCTATATCTTCTTCATACCTAAACCATTTTTGTGATATGCATCAGACATCTGAACATGCCCTACATAGCACCACACTGTAAACAACTCTTGCACCATTCCATGGATCATACTTTAACAAAAGTGGAGAGGGAAGTTCCTGGGAGCATTACCTCACAGTGCATTTAGACTAGACTATTCATGCATTTACAAATCCTTCATACTGCTTATAGAGACATAGAAACACTAGAGACCCACCCTGGACCATCATTCCATTTGATTATTCAAAGAACGTTCAGATTTGCTTTGGAATACAATCATTTTGAAAACTGCCCTTTGTCATATAAGGGGCATTTTTAAAGTCATCAAATGTATTTACATTGTGAACTGTGGTACCAGGTGGGGAGGGGGGGGGGATTTAAGAAAAATGTTTAAGTCTTAAAGACTTTGTGCATTTTGTAAGACCCGTCTGTTGCCCACCTGGACATGCAGAGGATTGATTGCACGCACTATAAGAAGAACTTGCTATCAGGTGTATTTCTAAAAGTTACTCCATTCAGGTAGATCTCCCTCCCCACCATCTTCAAACATCAAAATGGTTTCACCGTGTCTTATACATTGAGGTTCACATCTTGCAAGTTGGCATTGCCATTGTTCTCTGTGACCTCGTCGTAGGAAGGTGGAAAGCTGGTTCCGTTCTCACCGTTCGCATCCACCTTGATCATCTCCAGGTCTGGCACCTCCTCAACGACCTCATTGTTGCTCCTCAGGTGGGTCAGCCTAGGAGTGGTCAACATCGCCCAGCGCTAAAGATAATAAACCAGACAAAAAGAGAGAGAGAGAGAGAGAGAGAGATAGATATTAAACAAGATGTGTTAAAAACTTTCTTAAATCATTTCTAAGACGCTACTAGACATCTTCTTAGCATTTATTCGTAGCTAGTCCTGTCCCATAGTTCAAAACTAGGTCAAAATGGTGACCGATAAGAACCCCAGCCTGCTTTCCAGGAGCCGCATACATAAATAAATAATAAATAAATAAATAAATAGTGTAAACTTATAGAGCGCACACACCGTCCAGGGACGCTCATGGCGCTAGCTCAGCAACAGTTCTCTTTGATACAAGTAAAGTAAATAATTTTGCAATATTTTTTGCAATATTTTGTTATAACCCATTTTAATCCTCAGCTCTGCCTGATGGGGCCTGGTGCCCCATGTTTTCCTGCCTAGAGAAATGAGAGACACATGATGTCTGTCACATGAGATATCATATCTGGCCTATTAAGTATGTTGGGTGGCGCCTGCACATACAAGATCACTGATACTATGTTAATCACTTCGTGCTCCCTATCTTACCATCAAGTACTGATGACTTGTAAGGGATACCTGCCATAGCTATATCAGTATGTTGATAGAGTCCAACATGACCGTATCAGGTGAATGTATCAGGTATGTTGCACGTGACTGGGTCTAATCGAGTGACCGGGTCTGAGATATGGTATTACAGGTATATGACATTCTCATTAGAGCATTATAAATGTCACACGTCTGTATATTTATAATGATTGCTTTTCAGACTTTTAACTGATATAAAGGAACACTTGCCCAGATTTTAGATTACCCAGTTCAAATGTCAGATCGACCTCAATGCTTAGAGAGATCCCTTGCTGTTCAAGGCATAAAGCTGATAACAGAAGCCTCACTAAAGACCAATAATATTATACCTGACCCTAAATGTAACCCTAAACCTGCATTACAACCCTATCCCTTACATCTCTGACTGGACATACTACAAAAATAATGTCTCACCTCTTTGAGAGAACCCTTGCTGTTAAAGATGAGTTGATAGCAGAAGTAAGCCGGAGGGCAGATCATGGATGAAATGGACATCATCCAGCCAATCATGTATCCCCACCAGGGATACACATAAACATCATTGTATTTCAGAGGTTTGTATTCCACCAGACTGAAGATGAAAATAGCCTGGAAAGGAAGGGGATATCAAAGAAGAAATGAAATTAAAAAGGTATGGCTGATTTACATTTTACACATGGATAAACATGTTTTCTATGAAAATAGATACGAGGGGAATATCGCAGGAATAATGAATTTTAACTTTTGATAATAAATGTTGGAAAGTTGGTCAATCTGTTTAATACTGCTCACTTACACTGCCCCATACCTCCCCCATCTTTTTTTTTTTT
>BEXV01000043.1:259440-282951 GCA_003118195.1 Hemicentrotus pulcherrimus | reverse complement strand
TTTTTTTTTTTTGGGGGGGGGGGGAGGCAGTATCAAACAGATATTTTGAACATGTAAAAAGAAAGGCTGTCATTAAAGGTAATACAAAGTTTTGGGAAATTTTAAAAATTGGGTGGATAGTGATTCTTTATAAGTTTGATATATTTGGATGCCCCTGTGGATGTATTATAAGCACTAGAAAATGTAGCCCCTTAAACACTTCTGCTTTCGAGAAAAATTGAATATACAAATTTACCGGTGCTCCCGATAAATTTTGCTTAATTTCAAATAGCGGCTACGGCTGTACATATAATATGATATATAATTTCCAGACGGGAATAGCTAATCAGTCGATTTTAGTCAAGAAACATTGTTATGTAGCTTTATTAATATCTAGACCTTGAGGGGGAGCTATTCAACATAGATAATTTTTATCTACAATTTCATAACTTTAGACTTGATTTCAACCACAACAAATATCACTGAATATTGTAGGATCTCATATGCTTCCAATATGTTCATTTGAACCAAATTCATGACCCCATACCAAAACTTTGTATTACCTTTAAAGATATACAAGACTAGTTTGGTGACTACTGCACGACTGCTGTTTGAATAATACTTACCATAGCAAAGCATGGAGTGGTTATAAGCCAGGTTAACCTCAGATATTGCCCACAGCAAAATAAAGCTCTGAAATCATGCATTGTTTTGAAGTTCCCTATGAACCTGTCAGCACCTATACACGTACAAAACAAAAGAGAAGAGATATATATGGGTTGTGTCAATAACATGGAGGACATATAGGGGTCTGGCAAATTTGTGAAATATCTAAATGATATTTGGACATTTGAATGACTGCTACCACTATGGCATATTAAGATTTATTTCATTTTATTGGAACTACTTACCCCACGTTTTAAAATTTCTATGCACTATTATGAATGTTACCTTGTTTGAACAAAACTTTATGTAAAATAATCCACAGATCTTTGATTTCAATGCATACATTCTTGCTTAACCAAGTTTATGGATTCTAGGAAAACTATCCCCTGGATCACCATCCTGGATAAAGTACCTCCTATTTAATGTTCAGAGTGGTGTACAAAACTAACAAGGATGTTAATTGTTTAGAGGAATTGCCATACAAGTATATTTTGGGGAGGGGCAGGGGGGGGGGAGTATTGCTGGGGTTAGTTTGTTCTACAGGTGTTATGGTTGGGAAGGGTGGTAGCTAGTCCATAAGGGTATGTGGCTATTTATCCTGATCGATGCAAAGTTCATCTATACTCACCGTAGACCCATCCTATAGCAACGCTTTCAAAGAAGGATACAAAGAGAAGTGCAGCGCCGCTGGCTGAATAGTTGTCAAACAGCTGGAATACATACATTCCACCCTGCAAAGAAAGGAAATGACAGGTAGCCAGGGTAAACATCAACATTAGGACACATATCAATCATGCTTCCATGCAGATAGCTATACCAGTCCACTAAACAGGAAAGAAGCATGGCGGATCATGCCACAAGAACAACAGTCCAGATAATAGATTTTAAAGTAGATTCTACCGGTACTTCTTCAAAAGACTTTTAAATAGAGTTTAAAGAAGAATAGTGTTTTAGATGCAGTTAAAAGTGAAACATTGTAATGTTCTGTCTAGTTGGACATATTGTTTTATCTCATGAATTTGGAATTTCAGGCTCAAAAATGGCAATTGCTACATTTTTTGATGGTTCGACAGTTGATGAACTATATATTTAAACTTTTTCAACTTTACACAAATAAACGCCCTTTCTATAAAGACAACCAACCATTTGTTGTCACTTTTGTCTCGACATATCTGATTTCTTTCCAAGAATTTAGGGGATGTGACTGACAGTCAATGCAATCAATATGACACCTACAGGTATATTGCATGAGGGTCAAATCACTTTGTAAGATAATCATGCTGTACTGAAAGAACTCCATGGTCAAACCCTACACTAACCTAATTCTTAACATTAATCCCAGACCAAACACTATACCTTACACTACCAACCTTAACGTATATCTTTAAGCAAAATAAATCTCTGAGCAATTGTCACCAGAGTTCATATGTATATGGGGCAACCGAGTCATCATTCAAGGTCTTAAAGTTGAAAAATTAAACATTCTGTAGTGTGATTGACTAACCATGATTCCTTATATTATCAGACCGTTCTATCCCTGGGTATCTAGGAAATCACTGAACCATTAGAATAACTGATATATGGTTTCCAATATGTCCAGGAAGTATCTTTGTCAATGCATCATTAAAGGTAAAGACCAGTTATGGTCATGCGATTGCATTGTGAAAGAAACGTTGTTGAATCTATCAGAAAAGGTTGATCTTCTAGCATGTAAGTTTTGATGTGTACTTCAAGGTTCTGGAATCCTTAAAATGATAAGAAATCTGGCCCTGTCTTCGTAAAGTTACAAGCACTGTACACAGAAAGATGTATATGGGGACTATACGCACACATGCATGACACGTGCGTTTATATCTCTCACAGACCATGGATAAACTAATTTACCAAATATATCAATTAGTAGGCGGTTTCCTGGCAAAATTTTTATCATCATGTATAAGTCAAAACATATTCTTTCACATGATTGGTAATAAGAGCTTCCATTTCATTTTTTGAAATTGGGGTGTTTCCAATACTGGTCTTTACCTTTAAGAGGAGATTCTTTCAATACATAGTTGAAAAAACTTTGAATCAGGTTATTTACATTTCACTCTAATCCTAAGATCTTTCTCCCCTTTAGGAGCTTTCAAAATAAATTCAACAAAACAATATGGAAATCCAGGTTTCATAGGATATAAGTTAAGGTAGAAATGGTGACACTTACATATGTAACCATAGGTAAACCTGCTATACAGAAGCCGAGGCATGTGAAGAATGCAAAGTACTCTCTCCTGCTTCCTTTCAGCAAGTAGTTAGGGAAGAGATCGATGAACGCAGTCACAAAGCCTTCAACTCCAACAAACTAGATGTCAAAGAAAACAGAAAATAGTTAAGAACTTGAAATCCAGACTTCATTCAATCTTGAGATACTGTAAGGAAAAATTAAGCAGCTGAAAAAATGACAAATTATCTAATGATTTAGAAGTCAAGCTTCTTGTAAATGATGACTTGTTTAATTGTGAATTATGTTACAAATGCACAAACAATTTTCGTAATAAATGGCTCAGACCACTTTTTATTGGTAAAAGAATTATTCAGAGAAAAAATCTACAATGATTTCTACATCTAGTGCTTTGTTAGCTTGTTCGTAAGCTAACTGTACCCTTTGAGAACTTTCTACTTGACAGCTTGATTACCTTGACTTTCCTGTTCAATTTTGATTAGATATACAGTAGGGCTCGTTAAAAGGGCGTATCCAAATTGGCCTAATCAGTTTTTAATATCATGTTTTCCTGATACAGATCAGATTAGGACAGCAGATGTGACAGAACTGGTCTTGACAAATGTACACCCTGAGATCTTAATTGTAGGCAAAGTGCTCAGGGTTACACCATGTAATTCTTTTAAAGGAATAAGTGACTCAAAAGGGCTAGTGAGCTCTGCTAAGATCTGATTCTACGGATATCTTGCTGACATTCTTTCACATCAGCTGTTTTATTGTGTATCGTTGATGCAACATGTTTGATTACTCCAATCAAACCAATTTATTTTTTGGTGAATCAACCCTTCTAGTAATACATCATAATTACATGAAATTCCTCTCATTAAAGATAAACTTTAGTACTGGTAATTAACGGATTGCATTGTGAAAGAAAAGGTTTGGAAAGGATCAGAAACAGTTGATCATGTAGCATATAAGTATTGGTGTGCATTGCAAGGTTCTGGAGTCATCAAAATCATAATAAATTTGACCGAGTCTTGGTAAAGGAACAAGCAATGAACACAGAAAGCTATGTATAGGACAACACACATGGTGTCGGGGGCTACTTCTACCTTGATTTCCTTGTCTTTATATGCTCATTACTCAGCCAATATACATTTTCTTCCAAAATTGTTTGACACACGTCATTCATTTGTAATCTTGAACATTCAGTGTAAGTTTTGTTTGATTCTGTGAGAATTAATTTTCTTTTTTTTTACCAGAACTGGAGTTTATCTTTAAATTTACTGAAAATAATAAGAAAATGGTGTATCTGTCATGATAAAAAGTAATGACTTGCAAATAAAAAAACTCATCTGTTGCCAACTTTTCATCCCATGACTATGACTATGGGAAACTTTGTCTATTATGTGCTTTATACATATTGTATTATTACCTTCAACAAACTGACACGTTTCATTATTTTCACTGAACAGATCAAACAGTATAGAATATCAGTCAAAACAAATTGACACTGACATGGGCATTGAAGCTCTTTGGGGCACCCATAACCCAACTCTATAAATCTACTTCTTCAGATCTCCAAAATAAATGTTTACAATGTGTGCATTTGGGTGTATTCCAAATACAATTTGTTCATTAAATAAAGAGTCGTAACAATTGAAAGACGGACTTTGCTCATATCAAATAGAATTTTATATTGCCACAAAGGTTAGAAAGATTGGGTATAACTTTTATCTACAGGCATTGCAAAACTAAAATTATCCCCACTCAGCGCTATTAGGGTTTGATCCACGATCCCTGCAAGGTAGTTCATGCCAACATTTAATGTTTTTTAAACAATTGATTGATTGACTGATTGATTTTTCAATTTACTGATTGAATGGCAAATGATAATGTATTGATTGATTGGTTATCTGATTTTTTGATTGGTTGACTGATTGATTCTTTGTTTTTGGGGGTGTCCATCATCGGGCACAAAAATGGCAAGGTCTTCAATGTCCTTGATACTGTCAATTAACACAGTACTTGACACTGTCATCTTTGATTCAGGGATGGCTCCATAAAGTTATCAGGACCAAGATGATGCTAGGCTATATGCTCATATTTGAAATAGAGGACCACTCTTAAAGCCTGTCTGAACTAGTTTGGCCAGGAGGGATAAGGCCTCCCTGCAAGGTCACTGACAGGTGGTTCTTTCATCAAATCAGCCCTCCATTAACATAAGAAAAAGGGGATCATGGGAGACCAACGGTCAACCGCTTAGGCATTGTTCGCTATATAGAGAGGGCCCAAGTAGCTGTAAGTAGTACAGTGGGGCTTTAAGAATTATCACCCTCTCATGTTTTATTTCTCTTAGTTTGGTTTGTGACTCAATGATCAACTCACCTGGCTATCAATGCCCAGGATGATGAGCATGAAGAAGAAGAGGAAAGCCCAAAGTGGCGCGATGGGCATCTGGGATATACCCTCTGGATAGGCGATGAACACCAACCCTGGACCTAGACGTACGTACCAAGGCACATTTGTGGGAGAACAAAGAAAGAGAGAAGATATACCATCAGAATCTAGGTTGCAATTACTGCATTATATAATGAGAATAAAGCTTACAAGTACTGCAGGTTCATGGAGTGGGGCAACATGATATATTTAATGAAACTCTCTAATTACTGACATTTACGAACACACGCTTTATTTGTGATAGGGTATACCGCCTCTTGTAACGATGTACAAATGGCAGAGGTAAATATGGCAAAGAACAGAACAGTAATATCAAGTGTTTGAGGGAAGCTTATTGTTATAGGGTTAGAAAATGACATGCTCAGTCCAATTGAGGAATGGAGACGCTGGGTCCATGAAATGAAATGGTTAATGAGATGTGTAGCCGGATTGAAATTATGGGTAAGGTTCATCCAATGTATGTTGTTAGGTCAGGATGAGAGTACAAGGATGAGGAGGGTGGAAGAAACAGAAGGGGTGGGGACTGGGTTAAGGCATGGTTACTGGATCATTGCCATTTTCTAGAGGGGAAAAGTGGGGAGTGGAAGAGATTAAAAGGGGAGGGGGTGGAGCGGAAGAGATAGAAGGGATGGGGGAAGGGTTACAGGATCATTGCCATGTCTATCTCTGCCATTTTCACACTGAGCCTGTTGGTTCATGCAAGCTAGGTTATGTACTACTAATGAAGCAAACATACACCAAAACGGATCATTCTCATAATTGTCAACATTGTTTCACATTTATCCAGGTTGCATAATTGGATGTATGCGACCCCGAATGTTTCAAAATCATTTTGATCTAGATAAGTATTGCTTTTTTGTTATTTTTAAAATGAAAAAAAAAAAGTTATTGAACTTTAACTCCAACTGGACTGAGTGATGTTTTTTCCACTGCTGGGTATCCAAAATGTTCGGTACGTACTATACATCCCACTTAATCCCCTAAATGGGAATGAATCCCTCATCCATAGAAAGATCTATAGCAGTTTCAAAACATAACAGTGGTGTGTACCCCAACACATCCCACCCCACCCGCCATGTCTAAAAGACAGCTTGGAGATGACATCAGTATCTGTCTGATTAATACCTGCACCACACCCCATTCAAGCAAAATATCAAAATGGGGACAAGTCCTATATTTGTTAAAATACCTTCCACGGTTTCATTTATATGCCTATGCGGCATGCCACCCATCCTCCACCCAAATATATACAAATTACCGGTAGTATATATGCATAGATTCCCATCTGAAAATGTATTGCATGTTGATCAACTAAATATAAAGCTGAATGTATCACACAGGTACATGCTTGCCAACACATGGGAATTAACAGAGAGATTGTGAGAGCTTCAAACAAGGTGAACAAAGTGCTATCACAGTCTATCAAAGTTTGGGGAAATAAAATATATCTTTGTCTTTTTCCTAGAGGGTCACAAACTATACAGCAAATATGAGGAATCACACTTAAAAATCATTTATATCTTTGGCAGTGATGAATGAGTTTGCCTGGTAGAGTAAATAAGGAGAAAGTCTTCATGTAGCACATAAAACCTGACAGAACATCACTGTAATTCAATCTTAGCACTAATCTTACCAGTATTAAATGAGTGATGTGAATAACACATTTTTATACAGAATAAATGAGATGAATCGAAGAACAAATGATGCTTCAAACCATGAATGTAACTGTTCCTTAGTGCTAAACAGTGGTTTGAAAGCTGCTGATAAATGCAAGCTATCATGATTGTTATCAAAGCTTTTGAAGAAACATTCCAAAATAAACAAAATTGAACAATCGATAATGTAATAGAGTAAAGATACATTTCTGCAATGTACTCTCCTCATGAATGATGATATATATACAATTAAATAAATTTATAATCATTACAAGTTCCATGGAGATAAACTATTATCATAGCATACTAGACATCCTAGTTCTTCTTTCCCAACGTCATTTTTCTTTCGTAAATTATAGATTTAATCATATTCTTAGTACCATTATGGTATCATGCATAAAATATATTCTCTGTTGAAAAGTTGAAGTTCTCGGGAAACTGTTTGTATTTTTCCTCTAAATTTGATGGAGTTGTCTCAGCTTCCATAAATTGTGGCTACGTACTCACCACATACTTACCAAAGAAGGGGCAGAGAGCCGCAATAGGTACTTTTAACTATATGATACACACAAAACGAATGAATGCATAAAAAATATGCCACAAAGGGCATGCAGCAATGATCTATAACAATTTTAGGAATGGAAAACATTCCAATAAATCAGATTCCCTATCTTTTACTTTTCGGATGAAAGCTAGTCTTGTTTATGAAACTGCTAAATTTGAAGATTTCAAACCAGTTTTTATTTTGGCCAATTTGAGGCCAATTTGGGGCATGAAGCACAATAACAGCAATAGCATACTATAGAAAGTATATGCAAATTGCTGATAAAAAGTAATGTGATGAAAGCGGAAAACATGGCTTATTCTTTTTGTTCCTCTTTTAATATCCTTTCAATTTCTCCAAATATAATTGATTCAAGAGGATAAAGACACTAACTGAAAGATACAATGACTGCATTAACTGATGACTCAATTTTATTTAAAGATATAAGTTATATGTAAAAAAATTAGTCAAACTTTTCACCCCGGCAAAGTCTATTCTAACTGTGCATATACATATAGGAAAAGGAAAGGCAACCATCTAAGAAGATAAGTGACTTGTGTGAATGTGATTTTGGAAAACAAAAACTTGAGAGCTCCTTCCGTGTAAATCACATTTATTTCTTAATGTCTTTGACGTATAAAAAGTGACATTTGTCTAGGTCATATACCAAATAAACCCACGTTTTTGTTTAATTCCCATCCTATTTGTGAATTTAAAGCCATTTAATTTTATTCACGGTATTTCATTTATTTTTTAATCAAACCAAAGTCTCATTGTATCAGTATAACAGTTAAGTTGTCAAATGTCTACTTTCATTAAAATTCAGTCATCACAAATACAATTTTTTCCTCTAAACTCAAATTCACTTTAATCTACAGCTTACAATTTCAAAAAACACAGCAATCACCAACAAAAAAAACTTTGAAATGTAAAATGAGTATAACTGGTGTAATTTTGAATCTATCTATAACAAATTTTTTTTAAAAGACAATTAAAAGTCTTTCATCCAAATGAAATAATATTTATATTACTCCTTATCAATGAAAGCCCTTAAATGAAATGTATGGGAATGGAGTAAGACTTCAAACTAGTCATTCAAAAATATTGTAATTTATCCTCCCATTAATAAACAATAGCGAAAATCAGCATTCTTTAATAAAAGAAAAATAATTGTGAAATACTTGTATGTGCCCTACAGATTGTATACAATATTTGTAATTGTGTGAATTAAATGTATAAGGTGTGTATGTATGTTTGTACAAGTTTTTTCCTTCGAAACAATATATTTTCCATATTAATGTATAAATAAGATATCATGATCATACTAAATTATCTAATTCTAGTCTAGTCCATATTTAAATGGAATTAAAAGTATTCATAATGGATGCATATTGTTTAATTTGTCTAACTTTATGAAAATTTAATATACATATATATGATCTCTACACAGAGTGTAATATGGAAATTAAGAAATCTTACACACAAAAAGAAAAGGAAAATCCATGGGGTTTTAGTTTGGGCCGCACTGACGAAAAGGCAGGAATCAAAAATCCTCTTGCCCTAGTTAAAAAAGTGAATGGGTAAACCCACTCAATAACCAAAAGTTCAATTTCTCAACTTCACTAATTCAAAACCAAAAACTTCTGTTGCTATGTTGAGGTTCCAAATGAACCCATTCAGTGTACCAAAATTCAATCCCAGGTGAAAATTGTCAACCAAAAGTTCTCAAATGGGGCAGCGTCTGTACTCTAGCAAGGCACTGTAAAAGTGTTCATCGAAAAAGCACTTCAACCACCAAAATGCAATCTCTCAAACAAACGTTTGCAAGATTTAAACCAGAATAATCCTGTCAGAAATATATTATCATGTATGAACCCCCCAAAAGGGGCTCCAAAACTGGGCAAAAAGTAAGTAGGATGTGTTGTTATGGTATTTGTGAGAATATGAGATGTAAGTCTTGAGATTTTATAAGTGTGTATATTTATAGAGATACTGAGATATGTATTCATTGCATGCTTATGGACAGAATGGACATATGGGAGAAATGGTTCAAAATCAAGATTTTGTGTATTTTTATTAAAAATACATTGTAAACATGTTTAACTTGTTAGATTGAGTAGAGCAATAGATGCAATAAGCCTGTCATCATAAATATAATATGAAATAGATAATGGAAGCGCTTAGTGATTGTAATAAGCGCTATATAAAAACTGAGTATTATTATTATTATTATCTTTTAACAAGATTTAGCAAGATATTCTAAACTTATATTAACAAAATAAAAGTTATATGTGAGATAAGAAAGAAATGTCTTACAATTACTGTATAATTTAAAAGTATGATGTATCTTAACATAAATGTAGTCAAATTTTATTATGTCAAACTTGCAGAAGAAAATATGAAGCCTATGACGTTATTTTGTAAGTGTGTAAGATTTGACATAAAATAAAGCATAAGGATAGTTGTGTAAGAATACAAGTTTTTGATTTATTTGTAATGAGGATATTAAATGATCATGATTTGATTGAGATTATAAATATTCATGTGATATGATTATATGTAACTTATTTTAGCAGCGTTTGAAAGAAAAATTTCTTGCCTTACTATGAGCATTTCCTCGCTGGCTGAAGAAATGTGTACGTTTGTGAAAACACATTGATATAAATGCGAGTCGTGTGATGGAATTTTGTAGGAGTTTATATTTGTTATCAGCTGCAACACCACATTCTCTCAATGAAATGTTGTGGCCAAGTGTATGATGACAATTTTTAATTTATGTAAATGTATGTATATTTATGTATATACGTTCATGAAAAATGCAAAAAAAAAAAAATTATGCAAGAAGTTCACGCCCATTAGCTAAAAAGCAGAAAACCAAGCAGAAGAGGTTGCTTAGTCCCTATAAGTCTCTACGAAAATACCTTACAGTGAGCTTTCTCTCTCTCTCCTCCTCTTCTTCCTCCTTCTCCTCCTCCTCCTCCGGTCCACGGCGGTGATGAATGAGAGATAGTCACTGTTTTTGCTTTATATATTTTGCTTGGTTCTGCTTTAAGAATTACCTGACGTTGCTACGTCTGCAACTTCAACCCCCTGCCTGCCAGCCATGAAGCCCAAAACGGAGAAAATCACAAAACCAGAGTACAGACTTGTGCCACTGTTTGTACAGGCGAAAATGACTGCATCCCTATATTCAAAGATGATTGGGATATAGAGCATCAGATGAAGTCAAATGGTAAAGAGATGGAAGTTCGCAAACCCTTGTGAATGGTCATTCTGCACATGATTCTCAATATATTTGCAATAGGTAATAAACAAGAACCATAATTGAGTGTTTGGGATTTTTAGATTTGATGGGTGTGTCTTTTTCTTTCTTCTATTTTTCAAATTTTGCTGCTATTTTGTAGTTAACTTTAGAAAAATTTGATGTTAAAACCTAAAAGAAATAAAATGTTTTAAGCAGAATATTCCCTCACATCTGTGTCTCGAGTGTGTGAACTTCCCATAAGTGATAATAGACTAGTTACAGCCTAATCGATATATAAAGCCTTAACACTTCATGTAAGAATTTTGAGAAAGAAAGCCCCCATCAAGAAGAAGAAAAAAACAATAACAAACTTAAGAAGAAAAAAATGGAAGAAGTAGTGTTGTGTCCCTTATGTTTAAGCCCTAGCTATTGATAACCTAACCTAACCTGACCTAGCAACTGAGCCAACAAAGATTTTATTTGTGATTTACCTGACGAAATTGACATTAAATTTATTATAACTGCCAAGAGCAGCCATTGTGCCAAGACCAATTGAGTAGGAGAAGAAAATCTGGGTTGCAGCATCCATCCAAACCTGTGGAGAGAATGGAAGGGGAAGGACAAACAAATCTATTATTGTGATGCAAAAATAAAGTTTAACAAGTTGGGCCTAAGGGCAATATTCCATCAAAACTCTACAAAAGCACAGTGAATAATAATAAAAGGACCCTGTAAATTTATATTCTGTAAATAGTTTTTATTGAACACCGTTGATAAGTTAAGTTTGTCCAAGAGACAGCAAATGTGAAGAACAACTATTTGTGTTTCTTTTTTCTTGTTCTATTAATTGGTTGTCAAAGAAACACACGTATGCCATGTTGATGAAAATATATAACAGGGGAACAATTGTAACTCATTCATTAAAAAATCATAAAATAAATGTTATTAAGAAAATGGCTATGCCCATGTCGTGCTAAGAAACATTTAAACTGTACACTATTCTTGCTTTATGCCTCTCTCATACGTTGGTGGTGAATCTTGTAGATTCATGGACAAGATTGTAATGAATCGCTCAGAATAGGTTTCCTTTAAAGTTAGAACATTCGTGAAATTGTGGCGCGTCATTATCAGTGGTCTGTCATGTATAGTTTTCAATTGAAGATCACACATCTTAAACAAATATTTGAAGGAAAATGTTGAAATGTTGACCTTGATTATCATTCATCCAGGTCAACATAGATCAGCAGGATATCACATACACAAGTACAGTATATTATTTGCATAGTGCATGGTGAATAACATGAAGCACTGGTTCATGCTTTTTGTTTAAAATGAGTGCAGCTTCCTTTCGATCTTTCCATGTACTTCAAGTTCAAGGACATGGGCCATGGCTCTTTTATTCTTAAAATAAAATGTGATTTTCTTGCTCTAGTTCGTTCATTATGGAGGCGTAGAAGATTCTTTTTTGGACATTGAATCAACAAGCAAATGTGGCTTTGATAACTTTGTTCATATTTGTTCAAAACTATTTCTTTTTCATACACAATGCAATGTGCATTAATATGAATGGCCTTGTTTTCCTACTTCAGAATCATTATGTTCTGGACTGTAATACTGTTTTAAATGTGTACTTGAAAAAATGCTCACCGTATAGATGATATCAATATGAGTGTACTTATTAGGAAGATTGTATAACTACTCCAACTCTTAAAAGCATAATTATATTTTTCTTAATATCTATGAGATTTAAACCTTGTCATAAATGTTTTGGGGAGAAAGTAGCTGAACAATAATACCAGGGCAATATAATTTCACAGCCCAACAGCACTAGCTACAATTTCATTAATCATTCATATTTTTCTAAGTGTCATCCACATTCTTCAGTGAAAGATTTATTGCATACTACCTTCAAGCAAACAAAAGAGAGCAACATGCAGGAGATGGGGACCCTAGCCTGTAACGGGTCAACATCTATGCATGGATCTATGTGAGCGAGCTCTCCCAATATGAGATGCACAATGGAATTCCGCTAGGGGATATCCTACATAACCCCCCTTGTGTCAGCCTACATCTTATGTCTTATCTCCTGGAACTAGTTAAGATGCATAGAAGTTTTGCAAAAAAGTAAACATTTAGGATTTGAATTTAACCATAAATCTTGGTTAACTGGTTGATAAATAGTTAGTGGATATGCTGGTGGGATGTATTTTGTAAGATTTTGTATAAACCATGAAAAGCTAATTTTCATCACATCTCTCAAAATTTGGATAGTGAATGGTATCTTTACCAGCTCTTTCGTTGAAAGAATTACATGTAGCTGCACAAAAGTGAAAGTTCAGATGACAAAATGTTGTTCTTAGAATGAACTTCCTAGCAAATGTTTTTCTTCAAGTGAACTTCCTTTAATTTAAGTAGCTGCAGCAGACAGATACAGATCAGAACACAAACTGCAGGTCAAATGTTTAAATATCCCCATTCACATTTGCCAGCACTTTTGCTTTATGTCATGCTTGTTTCCTACATCCGCAGGGTAATTGCACTAGAAAATCATAGGGTTATTGAAAGTATGTCTAAAAGAGTATCCTTTTCGATACATTACATGCCACGAAAAAGATAAGTGCTAATTACAGCTGTCATTATAAGTCATGCATGTCAAAAACAAGAATAGCATAAACCTACTCTGATGTGCACATGAGAAATGTTGCTTTTATCATATTACTTGTGTTAAAGTTTAATCAATGGTAAGGCCCTACGTCCCGCAAAAACAATGTTCCAACCTGAATAGTGCGTCTGGTGCAGTGTCAGATCAGGGTATAGAATGGGAGCAAGATAGAGGTATAGATATCAACACATACATACCTGACTGTCCCCAAGCCTTGAAATGTTTGGGTTCAAGTAGAAGTAAATACCATTGATGGCATCCGGTAACGTCACCGCCCGGATCATCAGAATGGTGAGGAGAACGTAAGGGAAGGTGGCAGTGAAGTACACAACCTGTATGAAAGTAGATTAAAGATGGATAATTCATTATTGAATCATGTTTATTTTTATGTTTATGTATTCATTTATTTACTTATTCATGAACATTTTTATATTCATTCATCAATATAGTTATTCATTTATTCATCTTTTTATTCATTATTCATTCATTCATATATTCTGTTATCAGGCAAATAGTTGAAATGTGTACAAATTTAAGAAGAAAAAAATATATGAAATATCACCAATTAGTGCCCAGGTACATCACAGGTATAGTGAAAAGAAAAATATTTCATTTTATAGTGGTGATTCCCCCCATGTTCCATGGACTGCATCACTTGTGATGACACATATTCATGTTTCCGTTCCTGAGATGAACAATTTGTTCGAGCCTAACATGCAAATTTTTAAGCATTTTGATAATGAGATAGCAGTAGGTTGAGTACTGACATTTTAAAGTTTTTATCTAATCATTAAAAAATATCCAATATCTATGTAAACTCTGTAATACATTTACCCATTATGCTCATTAATTATCCTCAAGATAATGATTGATTATTTTCATGAAAGATACAAAGAGAAAGAAATCCTAACATTTCTGATTCAAGCTATTATTTATCAGAATCTCTGACATACTGTTGATAATTCAGTTAGCAAGGTCTTCACTATATAATTATAATTTTTTTTTCTACTTCTTCATATCGCATCAACAAATTTCAAAGTGCAAATCTACTCCAACAAAAGAGAATCATACAGATCTCAATCTACATCCATCTATCAGTTCCCTGAATGAATGGAGATGCAAGTGACAGATGAACAAAAAGCAGGTACCCCTTTTTAAGGGTCAGAGCTCAGCCAAACAATTTTTCAGCTAAGATTCCCATGAACAGAAATGAGGCTTTACAATACTTGAAATATTGCTATTGTAGTCTGGATGTGAAAATGTAGGACTTTTCACTACAATGTATGAAATATTGCTCATGAAAATATATTGATTTGATTTGATTTGATTTGATTTGATTTATTTATTTTCCACTCAAATATCCACAAATTAAATGACATATATAAACCATACAGTAATACAATATATAATAGAACAAATGAATTATACAAGTAACGAAAAACTGACAACTATGTTTGTAATCAAATAAGTTTACAAAGTACATTTATGTTTGAGAATTAAACAACATATTTTAAATTGCTTGATTTAACTGAGAGGGGAAAAAAGGGAATCTCATAAAAGCTAGGCTTGTTGAGCGAGATTCCCAGTATAAATTAAATTACGTGCATTAAATTCTGCACATGTCCGCTCCTAGAGAAACCAGAGACGCGCGAACCCACCAAGGCCCATTCAGCGTACAACAGTCTGCCGTATGTGGGTCTTTTGAATACAATTCATCCCATATTCCCATGGCTCCCTGCTGTGTACCTTCCTTACATCTTACCTTTATCAAGATCTTCTCTCATATATATATATCAAAGGCAACTTTAATTCTTGAATATTAATAATACCTGGTAATACAAATTAGATCAATTTATATAGCGCAGCTAATATATAAACATACTCTACTGGGAATTTACAGTTACAAGCCCACCATCTTATTACATTCCCATACATTTTATCTCAAATTAGTTTGTCTCAAGTCAAATGGAGTTTTTTTGTGTGTTCTTCTTCCTTTTGAATTACTTTCATGGCTTCACTTGATATAGGATCCATTTTGTTTCCTTTTCCACACAAAAATGAGTTTCATATGTAATATGAAATATGATGAAATAAATAAACTAAAAATTAAACAAGTGAGGCTTTTAAAAAAAAACTTTTTTGTTAATACATAAACTCAGATATATCTAATGAAATGTATGCAAAAATTGTTGCATACCGGTTTGCATAGGAAGCAGCTAAAGTTTATCTAAAATACAAATTTTTATTTAATTTCTTGGAAAAGTTTAGTTTCAGAGCTAAAATATATATTCATATTTCTTAATAATGATCTAAAAAAGGGAATTGAGATGTAACCAAGTCAAGTCACATCAGCAAACATGTGAATTACATTCACATTTTTAACATGGCACAAGTACAGTTCATTTATCAATATCGTAAGTGTTGATGAATATTAGCTTCAACAAACAGGGTGTTCAATTACACTGTAGCTGACAGAACTTGAACGTGAAGAAAGCAAGAGAGCATGTTCTTCATCAGATATCTCATCAGCAAGCCTTTACTCTGATGGGAGAGTCAAATAATGTTTTCTCTTATACTGTTTTGGTTTTGGTTGTTGGTTTTTAAAAGAAATCAGATCAGTAAAGGTCAATAACGTATGTTTGCATCTCGAGGCGAATTAATATTGTCTCTTTGTAAACTTTTAGATCTGGGTGAGACAAAAATAGATGTGAACAAAGACCTCAAAATAGGCAGGGGTGAGGTCACCTGGCTGATGAATAGAGAGTATGATAGAATGATGAATAGACTGTTTGTTACTAGCACTCAATTGACCAGAACTGTACTGCAGTTATTGCAGAAATAACCAAGCAGGTCTTCAACATCAAGTTCCCTCAACCAAATCTTTATCACTTTACCACAATGAGTTAAATATTATCTTCACTGGAAATTGAAATTAGATCTAGTGGGGTGTATTATCTCCCATTAGACTATTCATCTATTTATCTATTATTCTATTCCTGTTTTATTCTACTCTTTTCTCTATCCATTTATAAACCAGTTGACCACACCCCTGGATATTTAGGCCTTTGTTAGCATGATCTACTTTTTATCGAGTTCTAAAGATTTATAAAGATCTGGAGATGCAAACATGTTTTTATTGATCTGATCAGATTTCTTTTGAAAACCAGGAGATGCAGATGACAAAGCAAGAATTATACCTAGTTTTGTATTTATTCCCATTATTTACATTGGCTATTCAATACAAAGTCTATACCTGTTGACTACCGAGTTCTCTTTTGCTCGATCATAGGCTAAATACAGGGACCATGAAGTTCCAATAGGCAAGAACTTAACTTCCTCATCCTACTATAAAATTCAGTCTGTTAATTTTCAAATCTATTGTCAAAAGATTACACAAAAGTTGAAAAGTAAGCCTTCAGGGATCCCAAAGAAAGGGAATTTTCAAATAGAACACATGAATATCAACTTGCTCATGTACTTATTCTAAATGTACTTTGATATCAGTTATCGTTTTATGGATTTGTTGAATTTAAGTAAATCAAGTATTTATTACTCATCAAATATTTTTAAAGGATAATGGCTTAAGTATGCCATAAATATAAGTTGTTTTTTTCTGCGTCATGGCCACATCCAGTTCTATTGATGATAGCGCAAAAGTGCATATGTTCAGGAAAAAATGTATTCAAGAAAGAAGAAATGGACATGAACTACAGTACTGGTAAAAGAAAAGGCATACATGATACCAAATCCATTTGCTCACACAAAATAAAGTAAAGGTAAGTTAGTCAATGGAAGCCATAAAAAAGTTCCTTAATTCTAACAAGTTTAAATTTGCATACATGAACATCCATGTGTGCACTGTATTTACAAAATGATTTCCAAAGATTCACTTTATGATTAAAAAAGATATTCCAAAGACACAGGTAGCTGTACAGGATAGCATCTTAGGTTTGGTTGACATGGTAATGACTGATAAGCAAACTGTAGGGAATTCAGCTCTCATGAGAATAATTCTAATTTGGGGAAAACAGGGAACCATTATGGGAACCAAATGAATCCCAGAACAGTCATCAGTGTGGCTTGACTCGTGGGTCTGTTGTTTTGATATCCGTATGTACTTGCATCTCGATATCAATTTGCCGACATGTTGTATCAGTTATTGGGAACATGAAGACTTCCAAATACCACCGGGTGTAAAAGAATCGTGTAGCGAAACCAAGCCGCAGATAGCATCCACGCTGTTCTGCATCTCTACTTGACTGACTTACTGTCGATATGAATGGATGATGTTATGGAATTTACACCTCTCTGACCTCCTAACACTGCACGTAACCCTTAATCCACATCTTTCCCCAAGGGCTGTCATCTCAAGAAGCAAGCATTATTGTTATGGCAGGCCCCATCTTCCTAGCATGGAACTAGCCCTTTCGGCTTTGCCACCACCAACACCTGATATGTTGTTGATGCTAGGTTCAACTATGGACCATGGTTCGACTTCCTATGTCACCTACCTGAAAGGCCATCTTTAAAAGATCATACGGGTGCTACTTTGATTTAAAGATAAACTTTTACCCCTGAAGGATACACCCCCAACAGATATTGGATTTTGTTATGTGAGACAGTGGTACATGGAAGTCTAGACATTGAAGCTCTGGCAATGTTTGAATGGAATATGTCAATGTCTGTACATGTATATATAGGATATGAAAAGTCAACAGAAAAGAGTGTAACTACATGTATTAATATCATTTGGGAGGAGGGAGGGGGTCAAGAAAGCAGGGGGAAAAATTAAAATAAGTAGATACATGTAGGTAGGGAAAGAGAGAAGAGGAGAACGATAGTAAGAAATATCATCACATGATGATTTATCAGGCATTATACACAACTTCTACCCATTCCAATATTTACAGCCATATAAATTTGTATTGCTGCAATATACTTTTTGCAACTATCTTATCTACAATCAGGTAATAACTTTGTTCAAATATACCTACTTGAGTTTGATATGGGTTATATATACTGCTTATCTAAAGTGCTGCAATTTAACTAAGGTATACTATTTTTTCAATGAGGCAGATGGATATTAGTCAATTCCTCACAGGAATAATAGTTGTGCTTAAGATTTGTTGGTAGGTCAATAAATGCAGGATCTGTGTGAAATAAAATATACATATAGTGAGTGTTCAAGGGTGGACACAAAAATTGATAATAATAAAAACAAGAGGATGTCATCAAGACCCATTACAAAAGTATCTTTTACAGTATGTTTAAAACAAATTTCAAAATGAATATAAACTGTAATGATCGATCTGTATTAAAGATAAAAGTGCTGATCACAGAAATTGCCTCTAAACATTGTTTTCCTGGTGGGAATTAATTCTAAATTTCAAGGATTTAAAGATGACACTTTGTTTGTACAAAATCTTCTAAAAGTTTAGTCATAAACTTTTTCATGATTTTCAATACACATTGATTTCTATGGTGTTATAATCTGAGTATGTTTTCAGACTTGGCATGGCTCTCATTTTTCAACCATTACTAAAAACATATTTTATAACAGTGTAAAGTTAAGTTATTTAATGGGCTTGTAAACCTCTACTTTTGAAACTTCTTCCAATTCACTTCACATACTTTACATTCAAAATCAGCCAAAAGCATTCTTATTAGACTCAGTGTTGGGTGAGAGAAACCATACATAATATTATTTAATTTACATCAACTGTTTAGAGCCAAACAAGCATGCTATAACACAGACCTGACACCCTTTTGGTTTGAAAGGGATGATTTCTTAATTATTCATTACATATGAATTTAATAATAATAATAATACAAATAATATTCATAATACAAATTAATAATGATACAATTAATAATTATATTAATGATGATGATGATGATGATAACAGCACCAACAACAATAATAATAGTAGTTTGTTCTTGTATATAGCGCTCATGTCTGTCAGACATAACACTCTTGGCAATCCATAATTATTACCCCTGCTCAAGCATGGCTGCCTTTATGGCGCTCTAGCTCTAGGGATTAATTCCCATTTACATCACCTGGGTTGAGTGTGGCAAATGTCCATTAATGTCTTGCCAAAGGACGTTGGAGCTACAGAGTTAATAACCTTGCTAGACCTTAACTTAAATCAGAACAATTATGAAGTTAAAGGACAAAGTTGGATGTCAACTCATGTCCAAAAACTCCACAATACTTGGTGATATTTGGGACATCAAGTAAAACTTTTGACATGCAATTGCCCATCAATAAAAAATAAAATTATTTTGATTTCCTTTTAAATACAAATATGTTCTACACACAACATTAGTCCCTCACAAATTGCACACACACACACACACACATTTTCAATTTCACACTCATTGAACATATTGCATGATTTATTTTGGGTAAATTTATGTCACCGCTTGCTTTAACAATGACATCTCTGGCTTTTCAGACAGATAATGATTTTTATCAATTTTCAAGGCTTCTGGTTTGTAATATGATGATCCTAAATCTCCCTTTTTCCAACATGACTCCAACTACCTATTAACTCAATTTTGGAACTTTTCCAAAATGATTGTTCATCCTTTGTATTCAAAACCATGCTATCAGCCAAATATAGCTTCATTAGATTCATGGCCGGAACGGACTGGGTTTTTCATTATCTTAAAAACTATTTAAACTACATAATGCTTACTCAAATTCACCCAAGCAAGAGTAAATTATTTAAAAGCATGCAAAGACTTCAAAGACATTAATTAAATGGCAATTTCAAAACCTAACAATACAATCATGTTTGGAACTTTGGATTATTTCCAGGTATTTTTTGCACTTTCAAGGTGGAAGGGCAAGGTGATCGAACTAGGTGATTCAGAAGGCTGTTCAACCTACCATAGGTTGATTATCTAAAGTGCTGCAAATTAACTAAGGTATACTAATTTTTCAATGAGGCAGATGGATATTAGTCAATTCCTCACAGTAATAATAGTTGTGCTTAGGATATGTTGGTAGGTCAATAAATGCAGGATCTGTGTGAAATAAAATATACATAAAGTGAGTGTTCAAGGGTGGACACAAAAATTGATAATAATAAAAACAAGAGGATGTCATCAAGACCCATTACAAAAGTATCTTTTACAGTATGTTTAAAACAAATTTCAAAATGAATATAAACTGTAATGATCGATCTGTATTAAAGATAAAAGTGCTGATCACAGAAATTGCCTCTAAACATTGTTTTCCTGGTGGGAATTAATTCTAAATTTCAAGGATTTAAAGATGACACTTTGTTTGTACAAAATCTTCTGAAAGTTTAGTCATAAACTTTTTCATGATTTTCAATACACAGTGATTTCTATGGTGTTATAATCTGAGTATGTTTTCAGACTTGGCATGGCTCTCATTTTTCAACCATTACTAAAAACATATTTTATAACAGTGTAAAGTTAAGTTATTTAATGGGCTTGTAAACCTCTACTTTTGAAACTTCTTCCAATTCACTTCACATACTTTACATTCAAAATCAGCCAAAAGCATTCTTATTAGACTCAGTGTTGGGTGAGAGAAACCATACATAATATTATTTAATTTACATCAACTGTTTAGAGCCAAACAAGCATGCTATAACACAGACCTGACACCCTTTTGGTTTGAAAGGGATGATTTCTTAATTATTCATTACATATGAATTTAATAATAATAATAATACAAATAATATTCATAATACAAATTAATAATGATACAATTAATAATTATATTAATGATGATGATGATGATGATGATAACAGCACCAACAACAATAATAATAATAGTTTGTTCTTGTATATAGCGCTCATGTCTGTCAGACATAACACTCTTGGCAATCCACAATTATTACCCCTGCTCAAGCATGGCTGCCTTTATGGCGCTCTAGCACTTCAAGGGATTAATTCCCATTTACATCACCTAGGTTGAGTGTGGCAAATGTCCATTAATGTCTTGCCAAAGGACGTTGGAGCTACAGAGTTAATAACCTTGCTAGACCTTAACTTAAATCAGAACAATTATGAAGTGAAAGGACAAAGTTGGATGTCAACTCATGTCCAAAAACTCCACAATACTTGGTGATATTTGGGACATCAAGTAAAACTTTTGACATGCAATTGCCCATCAATAAAAAATAAAATTATTTTGATTTCCTTTTAAATACAAATATGTTCTACACACAACATTAGTCACTCACAAATTGCACACACACACACACATTTTCAATTTCACACTCATTGAACATATTGCATGATTTATTTTGGGTAAATTTATGTCACCGCTTGCTTTAACAATGACATCTCTGGCTTTTCAGACAGATAATGATTTTTATCAATTTTCAAGGCTTCTGGTTTGTAATATGATGATCCTAAATCTCCCTTTTTCCAACATGACTCCAACTACCTATTAACTCAATTTATGGAACTTTTCCAAAATGATTGTTCATCCTTTGTATTCAAAACCATGCTATCAGCCAAATATAGCTTCATTAGATTCATGGCCGGAACAGAGTGGGTTTTTCATTATCTTAAAAACTATTTAAACTACATAATGCTTACTCAAATTCACCCAAGCAAGAGTAAATTATTTAAAAGCATGCAAAGACCTCAAAGACATTAATTAAATGGCAATGTCAAAACCTAACAATACAATCATGTTTGGAACTTTGGATTATTTCCAGGTAGTGTTTGCACTTTCAAGGTGGAAGGGCAAGGTGATCGAACTAGGTGATTCACAAGAATGTTCAACCTACCATAGGTTGCAATCATGTGGCATCTATTTTTCTAAGTAAACATCCCCTAAATGTATATTTAAAATTAAAAATTCCCTCACAACTAGTGCAAATTAATTTATACTTGCCGAATGATTTGAGAAAATCACTACCAAGTGAATGTTCCAATTAATAGAAGCAGTGCACAGATGAGTTTCAAAACATTCAACAACCAAGAAAAGCAAGGGCAGCTTTCTTCACTTGTTTGATTCTTTCAACTATACTTAATGTTACCTATTCAGTTATTAATGCTCTAGCATTACCAAAATATCTTCCAGTAGACACGGAAGACATCTTGCTCTACAATGTTTCTGGCATCTGGACATAAACAATACGTTATAGAAAAGCAATGTAGCAGACTGAACTTGTTGGAAATATGCCTCCTTGTATACAAGGGAGCTAGCACATGAAATCAACATCGGTGGATAAAGAAGTCAATCGTAATTGTACATGGTCAAAATGAAAAAGAAATCATGCAGAGAGTGTGATTGAAAAGCAAAAAATTAGAGCAAGAAACAAATCCAGATATATATAAGGATGTATGCTTCTAAAAGATGTAAGCACTGAGCAGGGGAAAATGAATGGAAATGAGTATTACTGAAAGAAAAATCAACAACTCAGTGATAAAAAAATGGTCGGCCGTCTGGCAGAAGGGCATTCGCACGCGAGAAACTCGAAAACTACTTTTCGAATTATTCGCAATCAAAAAATTTGTTTTATATCTAAACTGCTTTCCGTCCGGAAAATTGGTTTAAAACTTAATAGACTAATAGAAATATTATAGTAGAACACAGCAACAATTTTGTTGTTGAAAATTAGTCAGTTTCATAAAAGTTTGTGGTGATTTAGTGCGAAAGCCCTTCTGCTTAATGTTTCATTTTTGACCTGAATTTTGAGCTAACGCCCTTCTGCCATCCAGGCGACAAAATTCAAAGACATGGTGAAATTTACCTTTCCAGAACTCTTGACTCCTTTACAGATGCACAGGTAGATGAGGATCCAGGAGAGAATCAAACAAAGCATGAGCTGCCAGTTCATCCCACCTAGATCATGGACACCATCCGATAAGTGGATCTGTAGCACCTTACGTCTGTCAAGAAAGAAAAAAATGGTACACGTACATAAATCAGTTATTAAGATCCTTGATGAACCACTTGGGAAGGGAAGGGGAGGAGTCCAATCCTGACTTGAGAAAATGGGTTTTCATATGAGGTATCAGTCCACTTATAAAATATATAACATCCGCCCCGCACCCCAAGGGTTTTCATAAAACCACAGTGAAGGAGGTGGGGGGGGGGGGGGG
>BEXV01000043.1:207347-220784 GCA_003118195.1 Hemicentrotus pulcherrimus | reverse complement strand
TAGGTGAAATTAGGCTGCGTATTCATAAAACACTTAATATTGCTTCGGCGTAGTCCCTGCGTAGGTTATGGCGTTTGGTTACGAACCATGTGCATAGTCACCGCGAACGATTTGCGCACGATTGCGTATAACAGGCGTAAGGTTGCGTACGTTTAAGTAGGCCTGGCGTAACGGGTACTTAGGTTTGCTTGCTTGAGGTTGCGTACGGTTGCTTGCTGTGTGCTCAAGCGCCGTGCAAAAATGCAAAAGACGATCGTAGGACTTTAATCCTTTGTCGGACTGGCGTAGTGTAGCGTACTATTGAGCATAGCGTTACAGTAACGTAGTGTTGCGTAGTGTTGCATAACGCTTGTGTAAAAATGCGCATTTTCTGCGTCTAGTTTGTACGCCGAAAGTACGCGAAAACATTAAACATGTTTAATTTTGTGCGTCCATCTCGCGTACCCTTGGGTATCCCTTGGCGTAAAGTAACGTAGGGCAGCGTACGCTCGGCGTAGTCGGTACGCAACACTACGCAACTCTGCGTATGGCCCGGTGTGAAACCCGCTTCTAATTTGTAGCCACTTACGGGACTTACGGTGCATGCACAATATACGAAAGCTATTTCTTTATCCCTCGGCTGCTACTGACTTACTCGAATTGTTTCAGAAAGGGAATCCCACTGCATGTCCATTGTTTTGTAGTTGTTCTTTTTCAAAATGCAGCTAACACAGAAACAGAGTCGCGATCGTGCAGTGATTTTAAACTTGACTGTCCTAAGGAACATTTTTTCCAGGTCGCACGCTGTGTAGCTATAGGGTTTGTTGGAAATTGTACCCAAGTCACATCTCTCATCCAACGATATGTCCGAAGAAATTTTTTTTTTCCCGTAGCAGATTCACAGTATCGCTCCGTATTCAAATTGCCAATTCAGTTTCTACAAAATTGAAAATTACTTACGATATACTACAGGGTGTGTATTAAAATTTTTTTTTTAAAGAAGTGAAAGGTAGCGATAAAGAGAAAATAAATTAATATAATTATTTCTTAATCATCTTGTAGACGGAATCAATATGCCCTACAAGATAATTCGACGTATACCCATGCAAACAAAACTGAGAAAGAATTATTACTCCCCACCCCACCCCCTACCCACCCTCAACAGAATCCTGAGTTTGTTCCTGAATATGGTCAATACATATCACGGAGTTCACTGATAGTAACAGATCCCAGTCACAATACAGTAGAGGTTGCCGAACCTAGGCATCTACAATGGTAGGATGATGAAATTACCGTTTCTACTTCAGTCGGTATGCACTGATCAAAAGGGTTTCGCTGCATTATAATTTCTGAATGCACACGAAGTTGCTTTCCTGACATGAAAATGGAATTTTGATTGATATATCAACCAACCAGAATCTAAATTATGTGTAGAGTCGCAAATTTTTCTTTCGTGGTGTGCATGTTAAATCCCTGATTTTACACACGTAATGAAAAGCAGCTTGTGAATGATAAAGAGAAAATAAATTGGTATAATTACTTCTTACTTAATCATTTTGTAGACGAAATATGCCCTACACGATGATTCGACGTAGCAATGTATTTAGATAGGCCTACATGCAAACACATAAAATGCATGTGTAATTATCGAACAAAATAAAGAATAATATTTTGGAATCCATAGCGAAACGTGTCGCTTTCCATTCACAATCTAAATTGGATACATACAAACAATAAACTTGTAGCACGATTTAATAAAACAAATGCAAAAATAAGAAAGAGTTAAGAGAGAATGCGGGGCATTCGTCCTCCATTCATTTAAAAAAAAATACATTCTCGTTTGACGTGTTTTATTTTGGTAATCCCCGGGCATTAGCTCATGGTTTATTTTGGTTTTTAACCTATGTATTTTTGCAATCCTCATGCTCTTAGTATTTGGAAATGAAATAGAATTAAATGAAATGTAGATTATCCTTTTTGTCACTGATGTTGTATTTGTTCATTGTAAGTGACAAAATAAAAATGAACGTAGATTTCAGTCTGTACCTTTTATGTTTCCTATTCATTTCAATTCATTTCCAGTTGACTTTTTCACTCTCCATGTTTTCCCTTCCCTCCCTATTATGGGAATGACATTGGACATGGTGAACACAGAGGAGCCAGAATGGCTAATAAAACAATTCAGAACTTTGCACATGAGCATAGCGTGTGCACATGCATGACGTCATCGTACATACGAAGCGAGAAAGAGGTGAAAAGGTGGATGACGAAGGTTGTTGCTATGGTGATCTAAAGATAGCATAACAATTCTAGGTGTTAGCAAAGTGTGTCTTTATGCCCGTGCACGTTTCAGTATCAGTCGATTATGGTAAGTGGGCTGTTCAATTCATGTTTCTTATGCGGCATTGCGAGTAGAAATGCGGGATGGGATTGAATAAGAATCCGACAAAGAATAGTAACGTGAGAGAGAGAAAGAGAGAAAAGGAAAGAGAGAGAGAGAGAGGGGGGAGGGAGGGGGAGAAAGAGAAAGTGAGAAAGTGTGTGGGGAGGGTGTCATGGTGTGTGGGTGTCTGAGAGAAAGGAGGAGCTAGAACCAAAGAGAGCAAGAAATCAACAATAACAAAAGAAAGGGACGGGAGGATATTCTTGGGGGCAAATTGGGAGGAAAGGAAAGACACGCTTTACTGCAATTAACAATTACGATAATATTTGTTCCTAATAAATGTATTTGCCCATTCTCGCAAGGGGGTCGCTGTCTCTTGCCCAAATATCTACTTCCAGTTCAATCATTTTGCGAGTAAGCGAAGTGAGTGAGCGAGCATAGCATGCACTTTGTTACGATAATAATGATATCATGACAAATTATCTAGGTAAGATGTAACAACATATATATATCCGGGCACCTGTTTAGTTTATGTTACATGGAGAATAATTTAGCGGCTACATCATCACAGCAAAAAGAAGAAGAAACGGTAGAAGGACAAAGGATAGAGCAAGAGTAGCTGAATGAAGGAGAGAGGGGTGGGGTTATGATGGTCAGTTCTATGCAATTTGTTGTATTTTTTTTTTCTTTCTGAAATACAGAATGTCCTTGAAAAAAAAAGTAAATCAAAATTTGTTGATCAATATTACTCATATATTTCAATGATTTTGTATCAATAATGTGTACATCATTAGGGAGCTAATTGCATCTCCTTTTATAATAATTACATCAAAATCGTGATGAAGAGGCCCGTGAAGAGGTCACTCATGTTGAATCAAAGACACTTGAAATAAACATCATGTAAAAATCTCATAATATCACCTTCCACATTGCGCAATAATTATGATGGAAGAATTACTATACGGGACCAATTTTGGTTTGGGGATATGAAATGACTGATAGTTGAACCATTGTCATTTTGCCATAACCGTTACAAATTGTACATTTGTAACGGTTGAACCATTGTCATTTTGCCATAACCGTTACAAATTGTACATTAATAACGGTTATGGCAAAATGACAATGGTTCAACTATCAGTCATGTCATATCCCCAAATCAAAATGGCACATTCCTGATCAATTGCAAATAATGCAACCTGTTTATCATGGCTAATCCGTCCATTATGATTTTGACGCCATTTTCAAAGAAGAAAATATGCAGCTTGTTTGCTTAACAATTAATAAGTCTACGTCATCATTTCAAAACCATAACAACGCGAAAGGTTACAGCTATTGTGTTCTTTCACCGGCACATCGGGCTGTCTGGTATCAGTCATGCGTGACTTCTTGATCATGACTATGATATCAAATGCAAAAAGGTAAATAGAGGTTCCCAATCGAATATACATTAACCTAGGAATAATTTGAAAACATCGAGTAATTTACCGGTTGACTTGGGGTTCCTTTTTTTCTACAGGGACACCCTGTAGCCTAAAGAATGCCTCAGTCACACCACCAAACCGACTCCACATCGACTCCAACCGGTCGATTCTTTACTATATGCATGGGGTAATATAATCTACCGTTTTGTCTGCTGTCGATCTGATGTCGGTCTCATTAGTGTGATTAGTGTTCAAGGTATAGACCAATTTTGGAAACGCCCCCCTCTCAAAAAATGAAATTGGAGCTCTTAGTACCAATCATGTGAAAGAATATTTTTTAACTAATACGTGATGATAGCAATTTTGCCGGGAAACCGCCTACTAATTAATATATTTGGGAAATTATTATATCTATCCGGACTGGATAGATATCGTCTAGTCCCATATACAATTTGCTTTGTACAGTGTTTGTAAATTTACCAAGACTAGGCCAAATTTCTTATCATTTTGATGATTCCAGAACCTTGCAGTACACACCAATACTTGTATGCCAGATGATCAACCTTTTCTGATCGATTCCACAACGTTTCTTTCACAATGCAATCGCATGACCAGACTGGTCTATACCTTTAAGTGACTACCAAATTTTGTAGGAAGTATCAGCTGACCTCCACCATGATAATATTTCCAAACTTTCAAAACGTGCTGATCATAAAACATTCATGCTAGCCAGGTTATAACCATTACTTTTATTAGGCTGGCAAATACCTGTTGTCGTAATTGTTTGCAAATGTTTTCATGACCTTTGATCTCTCAAGAGCTCAAGTTCACAGACATTGATGTTTCTTTTAAACGTTTTATTACCACAAGTATTGATAATTTACTCTCATGTTATTCAATAACTGATTGAGCCTACAAATAAAATGACCAAGTTTACACAAATATTTCGTATTGTAAATTTCCCACTCCTTCCACTAAACCAATTAATTGCGAACCCACACACGCGCCCACAAAAACAGAACACATTAAAAAAAACATGAGCAAAAGAAACAAAAGAAAAGAAAAACAGAACAAGCTGAAGCATAACCAAAGAAAGTAAAAATATGGCGCTACTGATACAATAGTATTACATGACGATTTATACTCGTCGCAAAGGAATATGTCAAAGTTGAAGCTCTGTTCGAACAGGCACAACCGCACAAGGCAGGTCATTTTAATAACCTCAAAATCACCGTACAATATTTACGAATAACGTTACTGACAACCTAGTCTTCAAGCACCAACTCCAATTTGACACTTTACCATAATTTCTAAATCCTTGAGCAAAGCCTAGTTTCTGGCTGTGTCAAATAAAGAACAGAGCCTACCGTACTCTCATAGTACAGTCACTGTTATCCACAATGGACACCCCAATCGGAGCGGGGCACATTTGCTACTAAATTTTGCGAGGGAGCGAAGCGAGCGAGTAACAACAATTTTTATTTGTAATTCCTGATAAACTTTATGTTGTAACACTAAGTAATCAACATACTAAATAAGCTATACAATAATGTATGCACGCATCTCAACGCCAAAAATACATCAACACACGAACATACCGTTATCGGGCATCTCGTTGTCCAGGATTATTGCGTTTCTAAATGTTGCGAGCGAGTAAAGCAAACGACTTTTACGAGCATAATAACAATGCAATTTTGATTTTAAAGATATAATATATAGTTTGGCATCTCGCTGTCAAATAGAAGGATACTCAAGCACCCCTCTGTCCAAATATGGAGATAATATTATTAGGCACTTCGCAGCCTGAACTCTAACCTGTTCCTAAATCTTGCTAGCGAGCGAATCGAGCGAGAAAGAAAGACTTATATTATCTTTTAAAATGTCAGTTCCTCACGAAATTACAATCAGTCTACCAATAAAACAACAATTCACTTAAAACAACAATCAAACAATATTCTTGATTTTAAAGTTTTGGCGATATTGTAATTATATTTACCTGGGGCACACAGATATATTCTTAAGAAGCCTCGGTATACGACATTGCAGTAGACTGGTCATTAACAAAGAAATCAATGGGAAAATCATGACGATGCATATAACCTCTTATATTACTTCCCCTAAAATGAAATACACCACTCAGATGGTGATTGCCAGAATGATTGTGTTAGTAAATTATTGAAGCATGGCTAGGGCCATGTACCATTTACTCTTGAAGGAGGAGGAGTATACCAGTGTATCTAAAGGTGTGATCGTAGCCTTGGACTTGGTATAGTCTATATGCTTCAGACTGCTTTGAACAAGAATGTACTGGCATCGATATCGATGTAGGGTGACAGAAAGCTTAAAGACTCACCTGTATATCCAGAACGGATTTTAGGCCTTTCCTCCACCTGCGCTCGTTCGCCTTTCACCAGACTGCTTGTTTAGGTTGAGTGCAGAGGCTGTACAGCTGTGTAAAGCACCAACCGAACAGATCCAGAAATGTAGAGTTGAAAGTATTTGTTGATTATATTCAAATTAATTAAATCGCCTTGCCAAGGAGGTTATTTGATTTTAGCCAAATATGATTAGGGTTGTATATTTTAACAGGCTTTTACTTAGATTCTTTCTCCATCCCTTCCCGACTTCCAATGCATACTCATTCCGTAGCATGCACTCATATTATATGCTCTAATCTCATGTTGTGGAAAATAAGTACATAGTTACAAAGACTAATCAATTTTGTTGAGTTTGAGTTTGAGTTTGAGTTTATTGGTTTCACATGTCACATGCAGATACAATGAGATAACAAAAAGTAATTGACAAATTAATCAGAGTACAAAGTTACATATCATCAAATCTGTTTGCCAACTATTATCGTTTATTTACTAATTCGCAGGCTCAAACGGAAATAAATACTTTCCTATTTAACCTGCCGTGTGTTAGAACTATGTTAATACACATATAATCTTTATTACCTTTTGGGGAGCACCGAACTTCAGCGACGAGCACTATACGCTCTTGCCTCCCCACGTCAATACCAATAGGAAATAGTATTAAAGGGAAACCAGACAAGAAAGCACAAACTGTGAAATGTGCAGGAACCTAAGGAAAAGCAGAGCATTGTCCAACCAGGGACATCCATTGCTTTTGCTTATGCCGCTAAACCATTTAGGCCTTCTAGCACACATTGGATACCATATTCACAATGTGCTGCATGCCATGGACGATTGAACAGCAGGCATTTCAAAAAATATTGTAATAATGGTAATGGTTTTATTGAAAAGTCATTTGCTGCCAGATGGCTGAATTGCAGAATTTTGTACATTGTGTAAAAACATAAATATTTATACAAACATAAATCGTATTAAGACATATCTTCTAAATAAATCCGTGTACATTATAATTAATACAATTAATAAAATTCGCTTAAAGACCGTCAACACTACTGGGCCAGAAGGGATTAGACCACACAGCGAGGTCACTGACAGGTGGCTATCTCATTAACTCAGCTGTCAACTAACATAAGAAAAAGAGGATCATGGGGGACCAACAAGCACCAATTGGGGAAGTTTTCTATATAAAGGGAGCAAGTAGCTACAAGTAGGACAGTGGGGCTTTAACAGCTAACAGCTAACAGTTGCTTAAATCTATTCCACGATCATCATAGGGCTGGAAGGAAATATAGAAGAGAGGTAGTGAGGATAATACTTAGTGCAGACAACACATGAGATCCAGTCAAGAGGATCCTGTACCAAACTATGAATGCGGATCAAAAGCCATTGTATACGTGTTATCTCATCCCAGACAATTATTTCTCATTTATTGACATTGAATGATATTGAGTATCAACTGAAAGAAATGCTTATTACAAGCAAAATTTATGATATTCTCTTCGTTATGATGATTACAATCTTGACTTCATTTGCATCGCATCTCTTGTTTGAGGAAACCCTTCTCATTAAGTGATACCAGATGGATAAAGTTTATATTGGATGTTATCTTTTTAAAATGAAAGTCTATTGTCAATTTCTTTGATACTTATCATCATAATTATATGCTCTTTCTTGCATTTGGGTTTATTGACCTTTGAGTTTTCATACGCTATTCGAGATTTAACACCTTATATCCTTACGCGTGTTAAATGACGCAGCTGACAACACTGAGCGGAGAGAGGCTTACATTAGCATGAGACAAGGAGTTAGTAGGCTGTTCAAAATAATAAAAGATTTATCCTATGTATTGAAACACGGTTCTGTAAAGCCTAGATACATTGCATCATTGTAAAGAATGAAGCACCAAATCAAGAGGTAAAATTTAACTTTTAAAACGATTTAAGACCAAAGAAGCTCATGCACATGGCCGGACCCATATAGTCGTTTCATTAGCCTTAAACTTGGTACAAGGCGATTTTGAAAACACATTTTAAAGACCATGGTGCTCACCCATCGTGACAGAGATATGAAATAGGGTATCATTTGACAGAAAATAAGTTACTCTTTATCGTGAAATACATTTGAAAGTCATAGCGTTTATTCAATGTTTGATTTGGAGCCACCAACGTTGGGTACACTTTTTTGTAATACACAATGTACATATATATTTTCAAACGTAGAATTAAGGCATTAGTGTTTTACATGAATCAATATTTTGCCCAAATGGATGAAGAGGGTGGACAAGGAATTTATTATTACATGAGGGATGAAAATTTTACTTAAAATCAACAATGATTTTTCCAACATTTTTTTAGATTATCCATGTATAAGTAAAATACGTCGTCGTGAGTGAGGAAAATATCACCCACAGTGAATACTACAGGGGAAAAAACCCTGCAAATGTCAAGGAAGTATTAAAAAATCTCGATAAAAAACAATTTCCGCATTAAAGTTTAAGGTCAGTTAATAGAGATTTTATTAATGCGGCGCAGCTTCATAAGTATAGCATTACAAAGCATTGCATGCCACTTCCGAGATGGTTTCCACTAGTAGTTACAAACCTATTTTAAACGCTACTTGACGAGGAAAAACGATTGATTTCATAAAAGGGAATATACTTATACTCGAACATAGTACACAAACACCTTAATTAGAAAAAGGCTGTGTATCTTCGTCGTAATGATCTTCAAGGTCAAACGCAGTCTTTTTCAGAGCAATTAAATACATACAGTTAAGAAAAAAAAGAGAGGATCCGCGTAAAACTAACAATTCAGTTTAATCAAAATACTAAACATCGTTGAAGAGTAACACATTAACAACAAAAACCAATGGATCTTACCGTGTATGAATTTAGGCTCTTGACATCGTGATATATCAAAGCTGAATCAGCAATAGCTTGTGAAATGCCCGTCGTGTAAAGCAATGTGAAAAGAAACAGCGACACGCACGCACGCACATGTATATAGCATAACCTCACGGATTAACCTTTAATGCTGATATAAGTATAAATGAGCGTAAGATTATCTAAACTACATAACTTATTAACTTCTGCACTTATGTTGTTGGTGCTGTCGTCATAGGCTGTGTGATTAAAAACGCACCGAAACACAACCAAGACCATGTATACCGTTGATTCATCGCATCCGCTGCTACATCCAAATCCAAATCATTATGAAATGTTGTTATCATATTTTTTATTGGGGGATGGACGGGGGCGGGTCTATACTGGTATCATTTCACTATGTTATCAAAAGTATTTTTTACCAACGTTAAGGTGACGTGATGAATTCTGAGTAAAGGTTGTATGTACACTATTAGTTTATTAATGGTGTCAATATTAGTTTTTCTCCATCTCTCAATTTTGTGGTTTCATGATAAACTATAGCTCTTATTTTCTAATGTATAGGATACATGCAAACAAACAAACATGTCCTTGATAATAACTATTGTCGTCATAAATGAGAAGGGGTATGCTCAGATTAATGCGATGAGGAGGGAAGAGATGTTACATTACAGGGATCGTTTAACAATGTTAAATCTGAGATACACGGTCCTACGTGTTATCAGTGTCTGAGATGTGGTGTAATATTGAAGCCCTTTACAAAATTCGCTTCAAAATGATCAATAAGTGCCTCAAAAAAGTAAAAATCTTTGAGTGACTGGTTTTACCATACTCGTTTTCCCCCAATAGACTGTAGTTTTATGAAAAGCGTCAGGCGAACGGTTTTCAAAATGTGTATAATTCCAATCATAAATATCTTGATAATCAGACAGGCGATCGGCTTGTAAAAGTCATGGGGTTCCTGACTGACCTAAAGGTATATAATTATCATTGCATCATGAGCTAAATCCAATTTTTTTTCTTCAGAATCTGAAACAAAGTTACCGGATCCCTTTAAAGTCTTCAAAGGCCATCACCGCGGCTGTAATAGGTAATGGGTTCAAAGTTGAATGTATTACGTCCCATTCCTATGTTTTTCTTTATTTATTGCAATACGATTTAGAACATTACCGGTAATCATTTGTCAAATGCATGGTGATCTAACATCAACTCGCCATTTTATATATTGTAATTTACAAAACTTAAGCATAGTTACAATGTTCAGGCACAATCGCTGGGTACGTAACATGTCTAGTATTTCTTCCCTTAAAAGACAATGCGTCAGAATTTTGTATAAAGATAATAGCTCCAAGATCACTGTTAATGGGAGATGATGACCATTATTATGCAACCATAGATCAGCCGGTATAATAATTACATAATCTGTGTTTGTATCTACCTCGATGCCTGCCAACCATTGTTTTAAAATCGCCAAGATAGTGTTGATAAAAAGGATTTAAAGAAAACACGACTATGTATTTAGACGGTTGATAGAATTGTTGCGTTTGTAATTCAGCTATGTGTTTTTGTTTTTTTTTGTTTATTGTTGTAGTTTGGTTTTTTGAGCTAAGAAGAAGCATTATCATCAAAAATTGTAATAACCAAAAGGAAAGAAAATGAGTGATGCTGCACAGTAATTTTTATTCAAGTTGAGATAGATTGATGGAGAAAATTATAAGGCCTTTGACCCCAAGATTATTGGATGACAGCCAGATTTTTGTCACGTGCTGTAAGTAAATAAACTTTACACCTCATTAAGGAAAAGAGCTAAACGTGTACAACGACTTCGACATTATTATGTAAATTGTCAAAACGCCTGTATTCTACTACATATTCAAATACGTGGTGCAAAATCACGTTTTACTGAGGAACTTATTCTGCTTTTTACTTTTTTAAACATGATCTTAACCCAGGGTCCGATTTTATCAAACCAGTGAAATAAGATCAACATCTCAAGATCAAAGGTGATTTTCTCATATAGTGATCTGTGAACATATCAATTATATTGTGAATATATTCACAATATAATTGATATACTCATATGTATACATATGAGTCTATTACATCATATCATTTACCTAATATCGATTTTAAAAAAATAGGGTTTGACTAAAGCAGCGTAACATTGACTAAAGTCATGTTGATGGAGCTATATACCATTTTGCTCAGTCTCATCTTCCGTTTTTGAGGTGATGTTAAACAGCATATTGAATATGAAATGAATCATATATTGATATTCGATCTTCGAGTTAGAGGTCAAGATCAAAGCTAATACCAAACCAATTTCAGAGAGTACTCTTTCATCATTATCGTAATTATGATTACCATCTGAATGTAAATAAGTTGAGATAACTATTTTAAAACAAAGAAAATTATCGTTTGGTCGTCACATATTTCGTATGCCAAGTGCTGACAGAGCAAAATACTGTAGTAGGTAATAAACACGAAAGATGCATCGTAAACAGAAATATGTTATATTAGAACTGTAGATGGTTTGTTCTGTTTGTATAGCCACATTGTTACATTGGGGCTAAGCCTTTTCAATTCCACACGTATCAATTATTCATGTATCTAGTTTTTATAATAGGAAATCGACAGAGAATGTAATTCTGAGAGTAATCCTTGTTTAGTGTACAAAATACATCCGACTTTCTGCCGTGTCATCAACAGCAATCATCAATCATCCATTTATGAATTTCATATTTTCATTTGTACATGTGAATGTATGTATATTTCTATGGTTGCATGGTTAATATTAATAAAAAAATCCATACGCTTTATATTTATGCATTTGCATGATTGATGTATTTCTATATGGTTTCCGAACTTTGTGTTGAAAATCAATATTATAAAAAGTCAATCGTTTCTTTTTCAATTTGGGAGAAGTGCATTCCTTTCTGTAATAAAGATGTCCAAAGTTAAAATGATGAAGAAAAGAAAACGTGAGTCACCGATTGCAGCTTTACTATTCAAGCAGTTTAAGTTTGGACATTTTAGAAAGATGTGGTGGTGTTGGTGGTCCTGTTGGTTTTGTGTTGTTGTTATGAGCATCAGTCGTGATCAATGACAAGATTATATATATATATATATGGTCATATATATATTTTATAGCTTCAATATATTGTGTTTTCTCCACGATCGTTGGCCTATCCCAATACATTGTATCTACGAAGCATGTATATATAAAAAATCATTGATCAAATAATTATTGAATTAAACAAAAAATATAAATATAGTTGTGTATTATAAAGCTTCAATGAACATAAATAACGACCCAATCACGAAATTTATCTCTTTTTGGGGCTATTATTATTTAAAACCGCTCCATGTATACCACACCACATTTCATTTGTTAGTCCCTAGTTTATGTTTATCAGGGGCAGTTACATGTGTAGCCTTATATAGTACTTGCAAATCCTTCTCTCACGTGTCTTATTTACCACTTAATTATGTATGCTACTACATGATCAGGATTATTATTATAATTGTTATTACTGTTGTTGTTATTGTAGTTGTTGTTGTCATCACCATTATTATCGTAGTCATTATTTTCTTACTGTTATTCTTTCCGTTTTTTTGTTGTTGCTGTTGCTTTTGCAGTCACATCAAAATATTGTAAATAATACCAAGTCATTCTACGCCACCAGCCACAATTTACAGACAATGTAATGTTATCCGTGGAAAAAAAAAATATCCCCTGTCTTTTGTGAATCAGAGTTTCATCACGCATATATCATGACATTCAAAATCCTTCATGACCATGACGTCATGGAATGTATCTGAAGTAAATCTTCGTGGTTGCCATGGAGACACATAACTAGCAAATCTCATAAAGGTGAAATCAAATCATGAGATACTATCGCGAACAAAACATTCTCTATTTAATTAAAAAGATGGTAGTGGGCGAGTTAGAAAAGTTCACTTATGAAATACACCACGATATGAAAAAACTTGCTGAATGATTTGAAATGTAATGTTGTATAGTCCATTTCTAAAGGGCACTGAAAGCTGAGTAAAGACGGATTTCTTTGAATTACCGTATCGATATTAAAGAGAAAGATATTTAGGGGAACGATAGTGATGTTGTTATTGTTTTAAAGTAATGTGATATTGAGTTCAAGAAATCACATTTTTGATCATTTAGCGTCCACATGTCATCCGTGGAAGTGGCGTGGCACTTATGAAAGGGGGAGGGGGGGCTACATACCTCTATCACATTGACGAAATAAAACAGAGAGGGATAAAAACAAATATTTAAGGAGAAGACGATGTCAAATAAATTGCTCTCTGCATATCTAATTCAGTAATTTTTGTCCTTGGTCAACAACTTCATGCACCCCCCACCACCCCCTCCCCCCC
>BEXV01000043.1:192756-206155 GCA_003118195.1 Hemicentrotus pulcherrimus | reverse complement strand
ATAGTTGTCCGGTGGATAATTGTCAGGTGAATAGTTGTCCGGTGGATAATTGTCAGGTGGATAGTTGTCCGGTGGATAATTGTCAGGTGAATAGTTGTCCGGTGGATAATTATCAGGTGGATAGTCTGGTGGATAATTGTCAGGTGGATATTTGTCCGGTGGGTAATTGTCAGGTGGATAATTGTCCAGTGGATAGTTGTCCGGTGAATAATTGTCCAAGTGATTAAAGAGAAATCATACCCTGATAGTAAAATACTCTCGAGGAAAGCAGAACAACTAGACCAGCAGACTGCTGAAAGTTTGAATGAAATCGGAACAAAAGAGAAACTTATGAAATTGATGAAAGTTGTAATCACTATAGGTATTGGCTCTTTAAATTAGCTGAATCATTCATGTCTACGTGATGTAGTTGAGGACGACTTTCCTATTTGTTCCGACACACAAAATGCCTGAATATTATTCCCCCCCCCCCACAAAAAAAAAGCTCTAAATGAAACGCTATCCATAATATATTTTGAGAAGTGCCCCGAGGGAGAAGGCGCGTAAGAGAAAAATAAAAATTTATGATATTTTGTTGACGACAAGCGGGATCAAACTGACCGATTTGAGCTCTGCGTAGACTTTGTGATGTCGCATTTCAAACATTAATGGCTTTCTTATTATTGGTCAGATTTATTTCAAACTGTCTCCATTCTCTTTATCTAACTTCTCTGTATTCATAAAATTCTAATTATTACAAGGGTCGGATTGCCCTTTATAAATATCATAGCGGTAATTATCAGTAGTTGTTTTGGGATTGGTGTCCTTACGGGTCGTTTCCCTATATAGGGTGACAGTCAAAATGTACTCCGGACTCCTGTATAGTCTTACCCATTCGAATTTAGACGCTCCCAGGAAATCGCAAATTTTTCACCGAATTTAGAAACCTTTAGTACAATAATGGTGCCTTGGTCTTTTATCAACAACTGACTACAGCAAATAAAATGATAACATATCACGGAATACTAAAATGAAGATACATCTAAAAATTAAGAAAAAGAAGAAGCTCGTTTGCTCATTGCTCTCACTCGCATAAAGATGTCTTTCAGCCATACTCCCTACATAAATGCGAAAAGCAAAACATAAAAAATTGATAAAATTACATCAATCATAAAAAGTTGTTGTCTGGACAAAAGTCATGTCTTCCAATGTTAAAGGATGTCTAGAGAAAACGCCTCAAAGGAGAAAAAAAAAAAACAATAAGAAAAAAAATAAAGTGAAGATGTGGAGAATACTGGGCCTTAGACCACCTGACCCCTCCCCCTTTTGCAGACCTGTCTATCTTCCAATAACCAATACATATATCATAACGGGAGATTACACTGTCATTCTTTTGTATCAAAAACACCACACTTGGATTATGAGTCTCACCTGGTCGTAGTACCGCGCATTTAATCAGTTTTCTTTTTGGCGGGTTGTCGAGACAGTGTCAGAAGACAGCAAGACAGGTGCAAAGCCGTCGGACCTGAGGCGGCTGAACCAGTGAAAGGAAATTGTTTATCGATCTCTAAGACGGGCACAAGAATCGTGATGCCACTTGCGTTTTTCTATTCTATGTAAGAAATGAGGTGTGAGATTTGACGGCTTCTGATGAGTGCGTGATGATCAGTACCCTGTACATGCCCGATTTCGTAATCGTGACCAGCCTACACGAACTTTCCTTCTGTAACAACCTCCTCCCAATTATTGAAGAAATAAAATAAATTCGTGTACATCTTCATACGTAATACCCATACAAAAATAATAGTTAACGGGTAGCCTGGAGACATACTTGTCCATAATACTCCTTCCCGTCGTGCAGTGGCGGCACCAAGTTTTTTTTAAGTGGGGCGGGTGGTGGTAGGGCGGACCCAGATTCTTGCAAAAGGGAGGGCATTACCATTATGAGTATCATGCAAAGCGACAACAAAATGAGGAAAAGGAGGTTCATCATATTTTTAGGTGTCTGTTTGCTCTCTATTATTGTTTCCATAATTTGTATTTATTTTGCTTTTTGCAATTTTCTTAACTTTTTTGTTATATTCGTATTTTGTCAAGCGCTTGAGATATTCTCGGGATAGACATGAGTGTATAAGAAATGTCAGCTATTACTTCTAATACTAACAAATAATTATTATTGCAAAAAATTTTTTTTTTAAAAAAATAAAGAAAAAGGTTATCTCCTCAAATATACAATTTTCTAGCTTCGTCACTTAAAATTAGTACATAGAAAGGCCATTTTTGTTTAAGTGTTGTCAAAAATCTTTGGCTTTGCAATAAACAGCCTTCGTTTTCAGTCACGTCTTAGTGTCAATCTAGACACCGTCATTTGTACATGCAGAAGTGGAGTGCTTTATACAATATCCCCTTGCTGTTTGCCTTCCCATGAAAAGTAGGAATTTAGAGGAAGCTAAAGAGTCTGTTAAGAGGAGCTTGTCTGTCGATGGGTAAAACCCTTTAATTCTTAGAATGGACACCCAAGGCCCTTAGATGAATCTCTAGAAGCAAATGTTGCAGCTTTGGAACGAGAGATGTTTGCGGACTGAGCATCACGCTGGAAAGGTGTAAAAGCCCTCGGTCTGTGTTTTGATGTTTTTCTTCTTTCTCTTTCCTTGCCTTTTTTGTACAATTGCACTGTTCTTAGGTGACGTAAATGCAGTCGATTAAAAGCCCATTGTTGAAAACAAGATAATTCCCTCCATCAGTCCTCTCATATGATGTCAACTGATACTAATGTACCATAATTTGATAAGTGAAGTCATAGAATAGTACAGCACACGAAGCAGGGTATAGATACAAGAATGATATGTCTTCTTACTCCATAATACCGACAGAGTAAAGAAAAAATGGAAGCCAAGTGCTGTCATAAACGAATCGCGGTAAAGCGAAAAAGATTTAGTAAAACATATCTCTGTTCTTTTAAGTGGAATGTGGAAAATGAAGACAAAATTGAAGAAAAAAATGAAACTAAATACTTCTCTTACTTCTTAAACCAAATATAAGAATTGCATATTTTGACAGCTATAATCCCCTTAAAGTCATTTTTAAAACAAGCGTATACGACCATTAGACAACTGACATATAATTCCAGATTTCTGTGTGAGTAAAATCAGTTACCAATATATTGATTGTAACTTCAAAATGTCATCATCATAACCTTTCTAACTGTGTGAAATAGTTTATGTAACAAATTATTATAATCCAAGCCTATATCTACACAATCTATGACCAACAAAAAGAGTAGTGTGCTGAATCTATGTGGGTAAAAAAAGGAACATGTATGTTTGTAAGGTAAATCTCACATAATATTGGGTTGAATATAACCAGAGTGCTAGCATTTTACCCAATTCGGGGGGAGTGTATTACTTGTAAATTATACCAGTGAAGAATAAAATTTCTAGCATATGGACAATAGATACTCGACTCAACTTCATGACAAATTTAGCTTTGTAGACGAAAACGACCTTTAACCGAGGATTTGTGTAATGTCACATCGCCTTTCATCCTGGCCTACCACCGAACACCAAACACAAACCAACCCCGGTGTCTCCGGATGCATTCCCTTGATGAGATGGTGCTGAGATGATCGGGCTTAGATGTCCTTACATCAACAAACGCGTCAAGAAATTGCCTAGATGCCATTATCATAACGCGATGAGAGAATGGAGGACTAGTATGGATGTAGGGGGATAGCTCTGAGGTCCATTAAGGTACTCCTGCAAAGACCTACCGGAGGTGCAGGGGGGTAATGAAAGGTGCATATTGAATGACGTTTTGGTAAAACAATACCATTGGCGTATCCGGAATTTAATCAGCACGGGGGCGGAATTCCCTTCAGATTGGAAGGCCGAGAGTACCTGGAAAAACCCTAGAAGTACCGAAGGTAAATCATTAATTTACCCCTACCAATTTCCTGGAAGAGGAGCAGGGTAAAAGAGAAGTACCTACAGTACAACAAGGTACCCCTTCAAAGATCCTGGAATATGTGCAGGGGTGAAGGAGAAGGAACAATGCTTTAGATGTCTAAGTAAGTGGTAATAAAAAGGTGCTAATTCTGATATTGTGTAAGACTTGTGTAAGTGGCGTACCAGAAATTGGTAAACATGGTCCGAAGTGGAATTTCCTCAAGAGGGAGGGGGTGGCCGGGGGCGGCCAGGACTCACTTGGGCAGCCCCGCGTGACGTAAACATACTACATCGATTGATAGCTATAAAAATGTTGATGGTTGACCCTACCCCGTGCCGGATACGCTACTGAAAAATATCGTTAATGAAAAGGAAATACTAAATACTCGAAACGGAAAAAATTTAATGTGTAAAAAATACTATTTAAAATCCTCCTTGATATTACCTGTAGTTCAAAGGGCAGATTCAGTACTGCTGGAAAGTAGGAGGGCGTTTTTTCTCCCTCTGAAAGTGAAGAGCAAGGCCTACATATAAAATGAATTTAAAAAGTCCCGCCAGACCATCCAGACCCGATCAGAAGAGTGATGACGTCCATTGCATACTGTACTGTTAGTTTTAAGTTCTTGATTGGGGAAGGGGGGGGGGGGCTTTAATCCCCCCTCCCCCGCATCACACGCCTATGTGATATGGTGCTTAAACAGTTTATTTCGTCACTATGGAAAGTTTTAATGCAAAATATCTGTTTGCGAAACTAGACTGATACAAATAGATTTTAAAAAAGGACAGAATCACTTTGCTAAACTAATCTAAAGTAATCTTGTGATAAATTCGAATTGACTAATTTTCTATAGTGTTTGTATTAGTTTATTTGCAATTTGTTATTATGTATTTCAAGTATAGATTGTTTCAAGTCTAACTATTGTGTTTTCGTTTTTCGTTTCCCATCTGACAAGACTCAATAGAAAGCCAGAATTACTATGCTGTATTGTTATTAAATTGATCACTCTTTCTAATAAGATGGGATGTACACAATCCAGTTGATATTGTCAGTTTAGGATATAATGAATTGGGGAAATGAATATAAGCCTATGAACATACATTATATGCAAAAGATACATGAGACACAAAGACTCAATGCTGAACATATCTATAGATGGAATAGATACAAATATAACATAAACATCAACATTTATGTTACAATCCGTTTTGTACTGAAAGTCTTCGGTAAATGCACTTTTTGAACTTCAATCAATGTCAATTCATTTTGGGTTTGTCATTGGAGCAAGTACCCCATACAAGACTAATTTTGCAATGTTAACAACATGTACAAGGAACAAAGAACATTATACTAGTAATTGTGATTTTCTTTGAATCTACATAATTAAAAAATATATATATTTTAATAGACTGATAAGGTTTGCGTCAGAATGCAAATGAAATAAATTGAGTTATTTTGTAAACAAATGCCATACCATTAGAATTAATGAAACAGTTTGATAAAACTAAAACAATATCAATAGTTAATATGAACGTTCATTATCAAAATATCAAAATACAATAATCAATCGAATACTCGGCTGTAAAATTGATTGATGTATTAAAATGCAGTATGAAAGATAACAAAATAATTTGAAATGACTACTTTAGAATACGGGTTGTCTAAATACAAATATAACGAGACTTTGATTGGATATAACTCAAAAATGACTTGATCACCCTCAATTCACTGGTTGAATATTGCAGTACAGTTCGGTGGATTTGATCTAAAACTACATAGCTTTGTTTGTATTTTTTGTAGGACTAGCACATTTCAAATATTAAAGAATCGGTGTACGTCGCTTCTGCATTTTATCTAAAAAACTTTTCCTTTGAATGCATTCTACCCTCGTGCTTTCTTGACGAAATCCACGCTGACATATTGCAGATTGAAATTTCGATTGTACATTTTTGTTTAATTGTATAAGTATTATCCACGTTCTCTTTTAAGTAAAAGAAGCAAAAGAAAATATTCCAAGATGTTTTTATGTACGATAATTTTCTTCCTTTAAAATAAGTAAAATACTCTAGAGCACAAAGAAGCAATTTTTTTGAAAGTAGATGAGAACTACATTATGTATCTACCTCCTTAAAATCAATTTCAAGTGAAACAACAAACACCATAGATTGCTTCATTCTGTATCACGTCCTTTCTCATAAAATGTATTAACATTGATCAACGTGTACTTTTGGTTTCTCCAAATATTTATATTCTATTTGTAATGGCCACTACACCTCAAAAAGGGATACTGAAGACATTTAATTATCTTTAAATGATTGTAAATAACATTATTCTAAATTCTTAACATCCTTATTTTAAGAGGAAATGAAGTTGATTTGAGAGCTTGTCATAGATGTTCAGATGAGGGACACTCACTTACTGTGCACTGTTGCTTTTCAACATTCTCCCTTTGTAACATTTAAACAATTCTACGTTATACAAAAAACTGGCATATCGTTGTATTTTTACATCAAATCCTCGTGAAACCCACACCATCTTTAGGTATGCTATTAATATGCTATTCGATCATGGAGGATAAGCGAACACTTTTAAGATAATGCCAATCAACATCTCGTTGCATTTCGTTTATGAGACACCCCGTGTGATAATTGAATTGACTTGTCTGATAACAGATTTTCTTACCAGACAATGATAATAAAATTCCTATAAATATATTAATGTCTTTGCATTATTCACCTTGCAGACGAGATGGAAATGTAATCAAATATTCACATCAATCACAACCAACTCGTGCTACCTTCCCTGCTCTCAGACTGCTGGACAGGAGTGGCATTAAGCTAGCTTATACGAGCCTGACCGGAGGCGAAAACTGGAGAATAATCAAGATGCGGGAGAAAGTTGAGGAATTAAGGAGAGAGGTAGAAAGACAAAGAGAGAGAGAGAGAGAGAGAGAGAGCAAGAGAGGGAGAGGGAGAGAGAGAAGGGGAAGAGGGATAGAAAGAGGGAGAGAGAGAGAGAGAGAGAGAGAGAAGGGGGCAGACATACACACAGATATAGAGAAGACAGAGAGATGAAGAATGGATGAAAAAGTGAGGAAGAGAGTAAGACATAAGCAAGTTTATGGAATATGAAGGAACAGACAAGCAAGATATGAAGAGAAATATATATATAAATATGCAACAAAAATTATACAGTTAGGTAAAGAGAGAGAGAGAGGGGGGTATGGTAATGAGGATAGCTTTTTTAATGATAAGTCATGAGAGATGTAAGAGGGAGAAGGGAAGGAAAATATATAGAGACAGAGAAACAGATACAATGGAGAGTAGGAGAGAGAGAGAGAGAAAGAGAGACAGAGACAGAGACAGACAGACAGACAGACGGATACAAAAAGAAAGAGAGGGAGAAAATAGGTTGGCAGAGTACATGGATTGTCTTCTTAAACACGTGACGTGTAATGTCATTAAACTTTAGCAGATAGCCCGCCCCAAGCGATACCAATCAGGCTGATTGCTACCCTATAGATTTTTGGGAGCCCCTTTCAACTCTTCCAAGTTAATGTCGTCAATTAAAAGACGAGGGAATTTTGAAAGCATTCCTTGTTCCCTCTCTCTCTCTCTCTACTCAAACCCGAATCAATAGGCGTACTCCGTAGACGTCAACACCGTGACGAAAACCCTCGGCGGGGTACGATAATAAACTCCATGTTATCCACGTGCTGAACAGGCCTTCGATCGCCTGTCGTGGGTTAAAAGGGCGTTAACACTATATAAGTACACGAGTCAACGCCCCTCTGGCTCTCAACAGACGGGTACTTATCATGCCCATAGAAAAGATGATTCCCCCCCCCCCCCCGATATAGTTTTGATCATGATTGGTGCCTTTCATACCCTTCGTGGTCCCATCTCGTCCTCACCACTTTTCGGCCACGCTTGGATTATCTTACATCTTCCGTTACACTTTGAATACTTGAGAGTGTCGCCTTACTTCTATTTCCTCCTGACCGTCCTTCGTGTTGTCATCTTCTTACCATCGTCCACTTTCCTCTTTCGCCCTTTTATCATTCTTGTCCTGTGTATTGCAACAGTACATCATTTATGATTTTCATTTTTTGTTTTTGTCGCTTCACCAAGAATTTCGATAATACGTATTTCCAGATTCTTCGCAATTACCATCCATACTGAATACTGTAGAAACGAAAAATTATGGTGGTACCTGTACTAGAGTTAAAAATTTGATAAATCAAAGTATATTCAGAGTAGAAATCATTTATCTAAAGCAAATATGATCACTACACTTTTGTTTCATTTAACACCAAACCTCAAAGTTATAGTATGCTGTTAAGTGAAGCAAATCGTAAACGCTGGTAATGAAATAAAAAGGACCATCATTCCTTTGAAATTCATTTCCATCACGGCTTCTATCACCATCGCACAGCAGGCGGCTTTTAACACCGGTGCATGGCCATATACATTCCCTTTATTTCATTTCGATTGCAAATACGATTATCACGCGATTATGAACTTCCAGTCAAAATAGAATTACAATCCAGACCAGCAATAAAGTCTGATCGTCTGATCGTCTGCATTTGCTTTAGAGTGTTAATAACAGACATTTTCACATTCGTTGGCGCAAGGTGAATTAATCGATTGAGGAGGGGGGGGGGGACTGGTCTTACTTGGAAAAATGGTATACGAATCTACAAGGCTACTGAATTGGAAGAGGGTTGGGGAGGTGGTCCATGCGTCTTTATTTCTCGTCATTTTCCCCTTCTCCCCTTTCCCCTTTCCCCTTTTTTTCATTTTTCTTCATTCTTCTCCTTTTTTCACCATTTGATGGGAGGGGCACGTGTCCGACGCCCCCTTTTCTACACGACTGTCTTCACATCTACTCCAGATAGCAAACTGTCGGGATAGAGTCGGCGGGTCCCTGCATCTTAAACAGGAAACCCGTCAAGTACTATTATTTGCATGCGTAACATTTTCACCATCTCTATTATGAGGATCGAATGCGGCATGCTGTTTTGTGCTTTCTATTCTACGGAAGCGGGCTCCCTTTGCAGCTACCGTACATGTATTATTTCCCCTGTTTTACAATCTAATCTTATTTGTCTTATCTTTAACAAATCTCCACGTTCCCCTTCTGCATGAGACACTTAATTTTTTAATTATATCTATTACAGTCAGGGTGGTAATGGTAATAATGGACAAGATGAGAAGGGTAAAAAGAAGATAGGAAATGAGAGTGAAACACGATACATCTTCATCTTCCCCTTCTATTCGTTTCCATTGTTACCGTTACCACGCGACTTCTTCCTTAGTATTCATGAAACAAGACTATAATTATCAAAGACTAAAAACAACATTTTATGCACAGGCGAACTCTAATTGAACCTTTCCGTCAATGTCCATTTAGACGATGCGCATCATATCGTCCGGATGCATTCCCAATACCTCCGTTTCATATCAGTATTAATACTTTACAACAAAAGGGCAACTTATTATACAGGTATTTACCAGAAAATAAGAAGCATCTTCGTTCTTTATCTATGAAATCCATCTATTTCCATGTGTATGAAATCCATATCCATACTGAATATGACCAATCATATTGTAACAAGAGCATTCCTTTATATTTAGCATCTAGCTTATTTGGCAGTGGGCTATACTTCGGATGGAACCATATTCATGAACAAAAATAATGGCTGTCTCATACAAATTTCTCTGCAAGAAAATGGTTTTATTAGGAAAGGATAAAGGGGAAATTATAGAACTTTAATTACAAGGATAAAACATTTCATAAAAATAGATTCTTGCTCTTATGATAAAATTTGGTACTTTTCAAGATGAAATTAGACACACTATTTTTCTTATGCAGTTATGGTAAGGGTCATTCCAAGATGGAAATGCTATGTGTTCCATGCATGCTATGTTATTCCAAATTGTACACAAGATCAGCTCTGAATAGTTGTGAACTTCTCATACTCAACTACAGGAGAGAGAGAGAGAGAGAGAGAGAGAGATGGGGGGGGGGGAGGGGGGACTCCATTAAAATCACATGAGTTCAGAAATTGTGAGTATTGTAATTAAATGTATTCCCATCTTAACCTTAGTTGAACATTTCAATCGAATTTAATTGATTCAATTGCTAAGTTTAAAAAATGTCTGGATTTAGGACATGGAGATCTACAGACTGGCAGGCTAAATATTATATTCGGAAAACATATTACGCCCATATGCAACCTCACTCCACCACGATGGATACAAATGAAATACACCATATTATACCTCAAGCTAATAAGACCGCTGGAATCTTATTTTCAAGAACCGTCTCTAAAGATTTTATTTAATCTCGGTCCACAAACAGATTCTAGTGCATTTTCCAATTATGCTCCATCAATTTAACATGGAAAAGCAATATCACTAGACGAGCATATTCTCTTCGTCAGTCCAATATTCCTCATTCCGAGAGAAAAGGTATAGGGACTGCACCAATGTATATTTATGGTATAATATCATCGAAGAACGTCTGAGACGCTGCCATGTACGCTAAGCAAATTTCTCTTCGTTTCTAAGAAATTATTTGAACTGGAATGCCATTTCTAAATGATATTCATACATGGAAAAAACAGATCGGTGAGAGGAATAAAGAGAAAGAGAGAGAGAGAGAGAGGGAGGGGGAGGGGGGGGGGAGATGGGCAAGATGTTCACTGTCGTATTTCACCCGGATAGATGCTTAATCTATCACTCGATGTGGAGCGGAAATAACCCAAAGCAGACATTGCACTAAAAAATTGAATTACTTAAAAATGTATATCTTTATAAAGTAGTATAATAAAAAAGGACGATAAGAGAGTGAGAGGGATAGATAGGGAGAGGCATAGAGAGAGCGAGGGGAAGGAGGGAGGGTGGGGAAAGAGAGGGAGGGATAGAGATGAAAGGTGAAAGGGCTTGAAGGAAGGAAGATACAATGAAAACATTTTCAGGCAGTTAATATTTCGACGGATCTCACTTTTGGTGTTCTTAACACTTTGCAGGTATACGAGGAACAAAAGAGAAACTGTAATGACACGTTACACTTTTCTTTCAAAATCAGATTATTTTGTTCCTAAATCCTGCTATGACAAAGATCTATGCCGCATGATCATGACCTCGTTTCCTATCAGGTCTATCAAATTCATTAGCAAAACTTTTTAGGCGCGCATCCACACAAATCCTCTCATTTTACTCTTCTTTGAATGACCGGTGGTTATTGTTTCTGGACCCCACGGAGCAGTGGACCAAACACCTCTGGAGATTCGACTTGATTCGGTCCCATGATAAATGTAACACTGAGGTGATGTGAGTTCGGACCTGCTGTTTAGCTGAGGAACCTTAAGTTCCTGCTCGCTAATGCACCCAAGTAATCAACCAAGCATTGGACGATCTTACCACGGCTTACCTATCGGGTGAGTCGAGTAGAAAACAGGACGCGTAATTGATTATCAGGGACTATTGCACTTGACTTGAGGGGTGAAAGCCACGGGGAAAAGGGATTGTAGCAGAAGAAAAGCCAAGTCTGGAAGTTCGACGATGACGAATAGCGGTGCAAACGAAGGCTGTAATTTGAGAGCCGTAATGAATTTGGGATTTCAATTCGCCGAGTGGTTTTATAATCTGATATCTTATGCTATAGCGACGGCATGCAAAGACAAAAAAAATTAATAGACCACAGTATAAACCAAAACACAACTAGGAGCAGAAGAGAAGAAGTATCATTCGAGAAGTGATCGATTAGAGACATTGCAGTTGGCATATACGGACAAGTCAAGTGTCTGGAAGATTTGATTCTACAGTATTATTGAAAAAGAATAGGAGCTTTTGAGAAATAAAATCAATCAATGCAAGTTGATGAGTCGATGAGCATTGTGGCACTATTCGTATTGATGCATGCAGCAGAGTGAAAATGGCTGAATTCTAAATCCATCAATCTTCTTAGAGAAGTATCTCTAAACCCAAAGCAAACTAAACCTGAAATGAATTATGTCCTCTCTAAAAATAGCGCATAAGTACTAAATGACATTCCCAGTACATTAGCACGGTAAGCATAACATACTCAGCCTTCATACCGATGCACGTGATCGTCAGTGGATTCACAACAAGTCATGCAAAAATTGATAACGCTCATTTTTCCCGGAATGAAAACATATTTCAAGGTTAACGCTGTACATTATTAATCATTCGTGCCAGGTGGCATGGCTGCTTGTATTTAATACAGTCAGCCAACCAATACAATTATGTTCATTTCGTTCTATATTTATAGTGCTATAGCCGCACGTTAAGTTTCTTGTTAGAATGTCATTTTTATTTGATATTCTTGGATTATGAAATTAACTCCATCTCATTAAATTATAAAAGTATCATTACACTTATACATGGATCTCAACCTCAGTATAATCATGATAATACACATTTTGATTAAATACGAAAATATATCCCAATTATTAACTTTAACAAAATATCATAATATTGTCTATAGCGTTAGAGCAATACCGTCGTACAGTGCTGTACATAATTTATTCTCTGAAAATTGTAAATTTGCTCCATCAACGGTATTAACTATAATCTTCATGATTTTGGAGCGGTAATAATGTATGTATCTAAAATCACCAAAACTAACTTTTAGCTGAAACTTTGAGTATCGTTGAATAAACCCTTCTCAAATCAAATCAAAAAATCATATTAACATATAAGCCAAACTAATACACAGGAAACTTGAAGTATTATTCCGTTGTATATGATGAGTGTTTCAGAGTAACGTAATATTGAGACAGGTGCACACATCGTCCGTCAATGTCCATTGCTCAAACGAATAAGGTGAGGAGAGAACGTAATTTATATTAAAATCATTTCCAGACTTACGAATTTATCTGATTAACGTCAGATATAGCATTGTTGGCGCATCGACATAAAAACCCTATATTACCAAATCACATGTAGAAATAGAAGCCCTATGATCTGCTTACCTATATAAATTATGACACCACAATACTTTCATACCCCGTGATGCGCTCCTATGGGGACCCACACCATCATGCCCGGGGGGAGAATCGTATCTTGTATCATCTCCTGAAGACAGTAATCACATCTGGTATTATGTTGGGTTAGGTTACTACTAGATATATGGCCTACTTACACCGACCCATGCTAACGGCCGGTCAAGCAGTCCAGTTCATCTGGGGTGGACGGAGGAATAGTCAGCGGCAGTGGAATTACTGGAGTTGAATATTGTGGAGTGGAATTACTGGTGTACGAAACATGCTCCGGCGACTAAAATTGCTCCGCGGTCAATATCATACGCTAACCAAACTCTTAACTTTAACTCAACACTCTAAACCTCAGGCGCGGATCCAGGATTTTTTAGGGGAGGGGGCCCAACTTATTATTTTTGTTTACTCCCGAAAATTTGGAATCGCGCCGGCCGAAAAGTCGCTCAGTGGGGG
>BEXV01000043.1:163266-177950 GCA_003118195.1 Hemicentrotus pulcherrimus | reverse complement strand
GGGGGGGGGGGAGGGAGGTAGAGTGAGAGAACTTATGAATGAAAATCCATTCACAAACTAAAGAGGTCATCAACTGTGACCCCCATGCACCGTGTGTCCCCCTTGGACCTGTGTCCAAGTTCAAGGAGAGACGTAGACGAGAGTACGCGTTAAGGTACGCTAATGCAGCTTTGGTATGGCAAGGAATTATGTATGAATGTTCTCCGTTCCTAACACTAACTGGAGGGCATTTCTAATGAATTTACCATCCAATGATTCACGCAGATGGTTTCGACGCTCTATTCGGAAACTTTCCCCGCCAAAAATACCCGAATGTCCCTGGAGCAACGTTGTGGGTGCCTTAAAAATCAATACGCTGTCACTGGGTTTAGATAGCGCGGACAAAGGGTGGGATGTACTGAAGGAGAGTATACACTGGGACCTGGGTCTTTCTTTTGATATTTGGTGTGCCGTTGAGAAGAAATTGAATGCTCTATATCATTCTTGCATATTGAGGATTCATTGGAAATCATTTACCCGATCTCTCTTTCTCTTTCCAAAAGTACGCACTCAATAGTGTCTGACAGTGAAGTCTAGCAATTATACAGGTTTTCTTGCATGATTTTAATATTAGGACACTACTAACATTTAAATTTCACAGATAGGACATACATGACATATTCATAATCCCTACAAAGTTCTACGGAATTTGAGGTTGGCTGCAAAAGGGACATAGTATCACGAAAAATGTTGACGGTTTTGGTCTTTCTTCATTGATAAATTTAAAAAGTGAAGAACAAAAAAGTGATACACTTTTTGTCGTCATTCCTTTACCATTACATCAAACTTTTGCCTTTATTATTTCCTATGATGTTGGTGGTAGACATGAAATTCATCTTCTGTGACCTCGTCCTTATTTGTTTTCTTGAATTTTGAATGTGGAATCGGAATATATAATTTCTTTTGAGAGAGTTTATTTGGATCTTTAAAGCTAAACTTTGGTACTGGTAATGCGATTACATTGTGAAAGAAAAGGTGTGGAAAGGATCAGAAACAGTTGATCATGTAGCATGTAAGTATTGGTGTGCACTGCAAGGGTCTGGAGTCATCAAAATCATAATAAATTTGACCGAGTCTTGGTAAAGTAACAAGCACTGTACACAGAAAGCTATATATGGGACAACACACATGGTGTCGGGGTTGGTACTACCTTGATTTCCTTGTCTTTCTATGCTCATTACTCAGCCAGTATACATTTTCTTCCAAAATTGTTTGGCACATGTTATTTATTTGTAATCTTGAACATTCAGTGTAAGTTTCGTTTGATTCTGTGAAGATCAATTTTCTTTTTTTACCAGTACTGGAGTTTCGCTTTAATTACGGAAGGAAGTTTTGAAAATCCAAGGTACGACGGTACTCGATCCGATGGCCAAATTTATTTTTCACCTCAAGATCTGTAGTGATGATTATCCATACAGATTTCAATATAGTTAGGGTCTATCCACACTATTCCAATATGCCTACATAATACACAACAATGTACGATAAAGCGATAGCATAGCAATAACAAAATATTGATAGCTTTGTTTGTCTCCTCGGCTGAGATGGAGGGTTAAATATAAAATCTTAAAAAATGATTGTGAGAGAAATCGTCTGGAATAAATTGGGAAATATTGATTATAATTGTAATGTATAACAATACATAATAAAGTATAACTGTGACGTGTTTGGGATGGTCAGAATGAACCAAACTTTAGTCAACCTTGCTCAAAATCACATACACTGCACACAGAAATTGGAATATGGCACTGTACAAACACATGTGACATGAATGTATGGTCTTAAATTCTCAATTGTTTCTTGTCGTATTTCGAATATATGGGGGCATTTGAAGAGAAGTCATTTTCAGGTGACACTTCAAGTAGTATGAAACCCTTTCAAATTGACCTAAAAAGAATGAGAAAACTCAATTTCATCGTTACCAGAACACGACCTTCTCTTTAAAATGTAGGCCATTCATCACCACGGCATTGCCTTCATTGGGGTGAACCAATCTAGCGAGCCTCGCATGTATGTACTTCTGAAGAACAGAGGGACGTTCGCTTTGTATCTAGAGATCATTTAATAGACCTTTGAAGGTCGTTTAGAACTCAAACAATAGCAATCAATTCATGTGGCTGTGGAACTAGTCTACCTTCCGAACGAGCTAATGTTGGGTATTTTGAGGAATATTTTTAATAGATTCGTTTTTGAAATTATGTTTTATTTTCTTAACTAATGCGACGTTAAAACATTGCTCGACACAATGCATTGCAGTACGATAAAGAAATCTCTCTCCCTCTCTCTCTCTATGTATATATATATATATATATATATATTGTTGAGGGGGAGGCGTGTGTGATTTTTGTTTGTTTTATTTTTGTCTTTTTGTTCTTTGCATTCAATGGGATTCATTCATTACCAGAAATTCCATAGAGATCGCTAGTCCTCTGTACCCCTTTACCTTACCTGATATGTGCGAGATATTGCCCCGGATATTGCTCACTGTCTTGTGTGAGACTTGGGTTGACAGTTCGGAATTGTATCAGTTTCTGCGCCTCTTTTAGATAATTGAAAACATGAAATGTGCCCTGAATGACGAATAGTATGACATAATTCGACACAATACATAGTGAAAATAACAAACATAATTTGGAACTGTTTCGGGGAAATCGTACTGAATGGGTTTTTAGACGGAATTTCAATACATTTCACCCCAAGACTTTGTTATGCAAAACGCATTGAGTATATTTAGGTAAACAGCGTTTTTCAATGTAAGAAGATGGCTGCTTGGGATATGGTGTTATGATTGATTATGATTACGATTGGTTATGATTATGACGGTCACCCGCTACTGCCTTTGGGGACAAAGGGATGCAAGGCTTGTTTTCATAATTATTAGAAATTATGTGATGAAATTTTCACATTCATGTTACATGGGCGTGAACTTTTAGATTAGAAACACGCTGGGCCAAAATATCAACCAAAAAAAATATCTTGCATTCGTACATTTGTACCAAAAAACGTGATTTCTTTCTCATAAAACATTCTCTACTTAGAGTAAATAACAAAACCTGATAGATTTTAGAGGAAGAAAGTAAACATCTCCCATAAAACCAGCTCATGGATTGCTGATTAAGCGAACGAAGGGGGCGTTTTGTTTGCAATGAATTTTCCTCACCATATCTTTCACGATGCCGAACTTTTATATTGCATGTAAATGTCCAAAGGAGCGTTTCCTCCCCCGTGCGAAGTAGCAGTAATAATCCTTCACACTTTATTCTGAATATTTAATTTCTGTTCGTATACTGCCAATCTCAAATCCAGTATTTCTTTTCTTATGTCACGTGTCATCAAATAGTTGTCCCCCTTACAATATCACCTGTTTGTCCCAGCAAACGCTATTTTTTCACGATAATTATATTTCAAATAAGAAAACAATTCTTCTTGTTTCATTCTCCATCTCCTCGTCGCAAGAAAATAAACTTTATACATGGACCTTGCATCGCATTATCTTTAGGTCTTCGTTGAGTTCACGTCGTGAATAGTAATCCATAGTCGACAGGCGCTCTGAACTTTGAATCGATCACAGGTAAATTGGTGTCAGCAGTGGGATGTTACAACGAGGTGATCTATAGGACATTGTGAACCAGGGAAAGGGCGGATCAAAATTACTGACAGGTTTTTGAAATTAGATCCAACATTAACAAAAGTATGCTGTGTGCTTCATTATGCTACGCGCTCATTTTCACCACGCAATGTGCCCGAGGCGCTTCAATATTTATTAGGCCTATTCCAGACTTTGCTAGACTACCGATTTTAGGTGCCCACATCATTCAAAGAATTCCTTCGTGCCAGCTACTCATTTAACATTTGGATGGAGACAATGTAGACTATTGTCTTGCCAAAGGACATTAGTGCCGTGTCGAGACTCGAATCCTTTACACCACTCAATAAGAATAGAAAGACTGTCTATTTTCAAATTTATGGATTCGCCAATCTGTATTTTTAGAGTTGGCATTGCGTATTTTCTAAACCACTTCTTGATGTTACTTTTGCAGCTTCTGGAATGGCAGACAAGAACCACGACTCAGCGGCAACGGCTCCAGTGGCCAATGGACTTGACGAGAAGGAGCTACTGAACAAGAAGCTGGAAATGGAGAGCGAAAATAAGAGTAAACAGAAGAGCCGCGGGACATGGACCAGTCAACTTGACTTTCTGCTTGCGTTGATTGGAGCATCTGTTGGACTCGGGAACGTTTGGCGTTTCCCTTATCTTTGCTACAAGAATGGAGGAGGTATGTCTCATTGACGGAACCATGAAGTAGCTTGTAAAGAAATACCATACGTATTTCTCATTGTCTTTTCATCAGTTTGAAAGAATCATTTTTGTTTAAATAATAGCAATGATAATAATATTAACTATAATAACAAGAACATCATTTCATCTTTAATCACATAATAAGTGCTCCATAATATCTGATGTCACAGTTTATGATCTAGTATTGTCCTTGCCTTTGTCCAAACTCGTGAACATGATAAGCTACTTTCGAAAACTAGCCATTTCTGATTGGACTAAAAGTAGACCAAGTAATTGTGCAACAAAGAAGATTTTAAGTGCCCTCGTTTCATCGGAGACCATAGAATCGTTTACATGAATGATTCTCACGTTATGAGTGGGCTATGAACATTTTACAGCAATCAACGAACATTCAACATCTCTGAGGTTACATTTCTAGTCCTTGCATCCGTGATGCCGCTCATTTTTATTATTTTCTATGATGTCAGGCGTAAGGTCATTGTCTCCAGTTCTTTGTTAATGTTCTCTGCGACTATGTTTTAAACAAACGCAGAAGCATTTCCACCACTTGCAACAAATCAATTATCTTTTAGTTTTTGGTAGAACAGTGGTCACGTTTTATTTATTTAGTGCAGTTTAATCATTTAAAGATCGTAACAACATAAAGTTGATCTAATTCACAGGATTTAAAACAAATTACAAGCCATGCCCAGTTTTATTCATAGCTTTTTAATCCACGTTTGGTATAAACTATTTCTGAAATTCCCCTCTTTAAAAAACCCGCACATTTTACTCTCATTTATTTCGTATATGAAATTGTAAGCCACTGAAAATGTCCTTCTTATTTTATGTGACGTTATATAACAGCACCAGTTAAACACTGTAATCAAAGTTGTCATTGTGACACTAATTGCTTAATTTGTAACTTCAAAGAGACTAAAATTTAACGGCCGCCTGAGCCTTGAACTGAGGTTGTTCACGTATGATTGTGTATAAAATTATGTTACTGATAGTAACATGTCCATATAACAGATAGTAAGATACTTATGTCGTATAAACAATACATTAAACGGGAGTTACCAAGCAAATACGAGTCTTATCTTACACCTCTTACATTATCTACCGATCAAACAAATCACATCGATATGGGTGTCATGGGCAATATAACGTCCCTCGTTTAAACTCAGTATCACAACCCTTGAAGTTATGACATCTTTACCGCTGTATTTACTTGGAGAATTACTTGTCAATACAAACGTATACCTGAAAAAAAAGTTTTTCAACGTACCGATCAGGCAGCAGATTCGTCGGCAGAAAAATCTAAGATTCTAAAAGTGGGAAAGCCGGGAAGATAAGTTTTGTGATATTTTCAAAGTATTAATCAATTTGGGGGATTAAACTTAACTGTAAAATTATCTAACACGCAGGCTAATGAGTGATCTGTTAGTGACCTGAAATTACCTCGTTAGGCCTCTGTATCCTTTTTCACGCATAACAATTAGTGCGATTTGGATTCTCAATACCATCGATACACACAACGCCCGGCAAACTATCGCGATTTTTCTGGAAAATCAAATCGCAAGCCTTACTTCTATCGCGATGTGTATCGCGAAGATGAGTAAAATTATTCTGACCGCACACGCAAAAAGAAAGCAACCGATTTTGGATCGCACTTTTTTCTGTAGTTGTGAACGCCTCTATAGATAATTCTTCAGTCACAACAGACTGAACGAACGGTAACTTTAATGGCTCGGTTATGCTAAGTTCACACCGACGCCGCATTGATGGCGCTTTAAATCGGCGAGCAAAGCGGCGGCAAAGCGTAACAAAGCTTAATAAAAGCGTAAAGACCGTAATAGAGCGTGAGAAAGCTTCGAGCAATTCGGGACATTCGGCAAGAGCGCCAACAAATTTTAAACTGTTTAAAAATTTGAGGCGATCTGTCACGCATTGCGTAAAGCGGGTAGAGCGTATTAAAGCTTATCAAAGCGTCACAAAGCTTATCAAAGCTTTGCTTAAAACGTAAGAAAGCTTAAGGGGTAAGGGAGATGATTGTGGGTTACCAAGCTTGACAAGCATCTCAATGTTGAAATATCATTAGCATTTGGCAACCGGTGATCGATTTTCTCGTTTCCATGAGGCATTTCCGTTTCCCAGAGTATATTCACATGAGAGGAGAATAAATAGGGACTTTTAGATTTGCGTGGACTGATACGTGTGACGTCCATTCAAATCAGTGCATTAAAAGGACGTCGATCGAAGCATAGACCTATTGTCTTCGTGCGAATCTAAAAGTCCCTAATATTATTACCAACTGACCGAGTCATAATATATACTCACAGTAACGTTATAAATGCACGATACCAGCTAGGGTAACACAAACCTGAATAGTAAGACCATAGTAATTAGGTGATCCTTGATACCAGTGGTCCAGTTCAAGAGACCGATGAAGTCCCATTATACATCCCGGTATACATTTAGATTGAGGATTGTGTTGGCTCAATTGGTCTTTTGGCGTGATATTACTGGGGGCCACGGTTCTTTTATGGTCAAAACATGTGGAGTATTGTGATTCGCGCTTTTTCAATGTAACGGTAAAGCTCCATTTAAAATACATTTTGTATTCGGAAGCAATTATTAGAAGAGACTAAACCAAGTACTAAACATTATGCCACATGAAGATGGACAACCTCCATATTCACCTAATTGTAAATCACTTTACCATAAATTATGATTTTGACGTTGACGACAACTGCATTCAAATTCTTTTCTAAATAGAAAACCTTTAAGTGCTAAAGTTCGCAAAGTATATGCCGTTCCATATTTACACTCTTGCCTTTCAAAGCTTACTGCTTTATGATCAATTAGCTCAGCACATAATGTTTTAAGGGCAAGCGTGATGATCTATATTGAATGGACTAAGTTATAACCCAATAATGGGACATCAAACCATAAAAATATATTTCTACAGGGGATATTATTGTCATTACACGAACTTTTAATAGCTGTATTCTCACAAGTAGTTGAAGGAAACTGATAAAAAGACAGTAAAAAAAAAGTATATGATGTACACTCTTGAGGATTTATGAACTTTTACTGTACAAATCGTACCTCTATGAATCAATTTAAAGTTCTCTTTCCTGTTTACACTGTGAACCTGTAGGTGATTATATTACAACTTTAACATTTCTCAATTAAAACCATAGTTAAATTTTCGGGTTATTACGATAATAATTACTACAATACATTGTAGACATGTTTCTGAAATAGATTGATACTGAGTAATTTATTAATGGATTGAGATGAAGGTCTAACCATTTATGTCTTAATTTCATAGCTTCCATCATTATGCACTCTTGAATCCTCAAAAGGGTCTCTCTGCAGACATGTGATTTATCAAACAAAAGCAATCGAACCAAACTAAGAGAGTGTCACTATTATCACTTTTGACCATGCAGGTGCGTTCCTGATCCCCTACTTCATCTGTCTGATTCTTGGTGGGATTCCGCAACTGATCCTTGAGATTGGCCTGGGCCAGTGGACCAACCAGGCTGCAGTGACAGCATGGGATATCTGCCCAATCTTCAAGGGTTAGTCAACACTATGTTACCTCCTATTGTTCCGCTCTGGACATTAATTTATTGCGTATATATGGAGAGGATGATGTTGATTCGGCCTGATCGAATGACAGAGATAACAAGATGTCGTAGGAGACTTAACAGGGGTTTATCTCATTTTGAATCGAAGTATGTATGTCATTAAGAAAAGTTAAATAATCTGTAAGTTGTTAGGAATGATCTGGTATCTGTAAGTTGTATGGGTGCAATAAATCAGCTAATATCTCGTTTGGTAGCCTTAAAGGTACTGTGTCCCATTTGCAGGCCAAAAAAATGAAAAAGTTAAATTCCAACTGCATTTGAAAGATAATACTAATTCAGAACTTCCCCAAAAAAGGTGGGGCTTGAAAATGTCTTCAAGTGGGAAAATAACGACTGTTAGTTGTCAAATCGACTCTAGGGCTATAGAGCCCAAAAGTAATAGTCTTGATTTTCAGACAATTGTACCGAATGGTCATACGTTTTATGCTGTGCAAAGATTCAATCAGATTAATCTTGGTCATCACAAGAAGTGGGTTATTGATATCGACAAATGCTCATGTACCCTTTACAACTCTTTTCATGTATGTTATTACCAAAGAAGAAAAAAAACAGTCACTCAATAGTGTCTGACAGTGAATTCAAGCAAGTAAACGGATTTCCTTGCATAATAGTTTAAATTTCACAGATAGGACATACATGACATGATCATAATTCCTGCAACCTTCTACAGAATTTGAGGTTGGCTGCAAAAGGGACATAGTACCTTTAAAGGGTCATATACACCCATCACAATTCTCATCATTTTATTTTCGCAATCAGTGATTCCTGAATTGAGGTTATTCCTTTTTTTTTGGGGGGGGGAGGCGATGGTGATAAACATGCCATTATTAAACACGGTCTTCTTTTTCTTGGGACATATAATTATTTTTTTTTTGCGATTGAAGAGTTTGTTTTAAGAATTTTACTTTTGATGTGACAGTATACATGTAAAACCATTTGTGACATTGGGGCTACAATTGTTTAAGCACCATTATCCTAAGCTGGTTAACACGTCTAAATCCGCTGTAATATGTCCTTCAGGTTTGGGTGGTGCTGGGATGTTCATCCAGTTCTTCCTGGACACCTACTACATCGTGATCATGGCGTGGGCCCTCTACTACATGTTCATGTCCTTTACATCCAAGCTTCCCTACTCCCATTGCGACAACGAGTGGAACACCCGGTGCTGCCTTGCCACCGGCGCAAGTGTTCTGGACGTGAACGAAACCACGGCGATGACACCGACTGCGATGTCGTATGACCCCACCGGGACCCCGTCTTGGAACCTCACTGACCCTTGTAATGGAACGACAACCTCATCGACCGTTGAATTCTGGGAGTAAGTTACCATGTTCCTGTGCTAGGCCTAATATTTTCTCCACCAGAAGGATGTGAGGTTGTGGGAGACAGAGAATCGTGTTAATGTTGATGTAGGGTTATTTATGATTCTCTTATTTGTTTATTTATTTATTACTTTTTTTTACTTTCTTTGATTATGTTTGTTTTGTCCCGGTGGTTAAAATTACTCGCTATAGCCACAAATCGATCTTTCATAGTTTTAACAAACATGAAATGAGTAGGGTCGATTTTTAAGGAATACCTTTCAGACCCTCATCCACTCAGCCGTAGGTGGTAGGTTGGTAAGTACTATCACCTATCTTATGCAGAAAGTAAACAACTCTGCTATTTAGAAGCTGACTTTCTAGTGAATCAATTCGACTTGATAATAACTGAACCATAAACGTTCGTTTCACTATTCCCCAAGGTAGACAAGGCACCGGTGTACCAGTAATGATAAGATTGTGGACTAGTTGTGCATCTGAGTGTGTGAGTGAAATACCCCCCAACAAAAGAGTAGCTATAAGTGAACAATTGATTAAATACTTTAGAAAACAACCATCTCGATTGAAATTAACCCCATATCTAGCCGCAAGATCCTCCAGATTCATTTATCGGATGGTATTGAACAACTCGGCGGCATCAACTGGCAGCTTTTGCTCTGCATGTTCTTCGCCTGGTTTCTCTGCTATCTCTGCATTTGTAAAGGTGTCAAGACGTCAGGAAAGGTAAAAGTGGCGGTGTGCAAGCTTGGTGGATGAGGAAAATGCAAGCCGAAACAAGGACGATCGAAGATGGATACGAAGCCAAAACAAAAGCAAATCTGTATTCAACGGATTTGCCAATCATTTTCTCTTTATATACAGATTTGGGGTCCAGGGGAGGGAGGTAGGGGGTACGGGAGGGAGAATTAAGAACTGTTGCAAAGATGGGCGGGGCGAAAAGGGGAGGATTTTGTAATAAGAACTTTCATGACGGGGTTTATTTTTGCTTGACAGTTGAGGCTTGCTTGCATGGGCGGTGGTCGAGGTGTGAGGTGTGGTGCCTTAACCCGAACAATCACGTATGAAATATGGTTTTACCGACTCAGGGATTGTTTGGGTTAAGCACTGTGGCTGTTTTGTCGTATATATATTTATAAGAAGTTTATTGGTCTTCTTTTTTTTTTACGGCTCAAGACCATTTCAAAATTGACATTAAGCTTGTGTGTAATCAACTCCCCCTCCTCTATATCCTAAAGCAACCAATGCAAGGCTAGTTGATGTTTGTTGCATGTAGAAGGAGAAAAGCCCCAACAAAATTCACTCCATGACAGAGTTGCTTGACCCAAGCAATCACGTATTCTATTACCTCAACCTTTTCAGGGATTGTCTGGTTTAAGCTTGTCTCTGGTCTGGAAATAATCATTCCTGGACGATTTTGGGGGGTTTTAAATCGAATCTTTTCTCCAATTAACTAAAAGCCAGAACTTGCAATGGTTACAATAGTATTCCTTCCTTTTGTGGTTTTTATTCAAACTAACACTAAAGGTGTCTGTTTTGCCTTAAGCCGTCTTATCCCGAAATGAATCATTCTATCACCACACGCAATAAGGGATATGATGGTTTGAGGCAACAGCGGATCAAGGGTAGTGTTGGGGATTTAAAACAACTTTTGTAAACTGGACATTGACGCGAAAGATCTGATCATTGACTCCAAGTTTCAACTACACTGATACGACTGAGATGCTGAACCAACGTCAACCAAGAAGAAAAACGCTCTTTTGTTCTGTTGCACGTACCACGTCGGGTCGATCCGACAATTACAGACTACAATTTAAGAAATCTACGAAAGACGAACCGGAAGAACATCACAATTAACACCTGAATTGCAGTGTTGCTTTGTGAAGCTTATATAAATATCTCTTAATACATCTCAAAACAAATAATGAAAATCTGTACAGCGTTTAGAACCTGCTATCTACCCATTATATTCTCTCTCTTTCAGCATCAGTCACATGTTGTTTTGTTTATTTATTTTTTATTCATTCCATCTTTTTGAGTGTCAGTTAATATAGCATAGCTTTGACTCTTCTTTCGTCAAAGTAGCCCTTCTCACCCTACTCTTTCCAATTCAACTTGGCATCTGTAATCATCCGATGTCAACGCCATTTTGTCTCCGAATGATTTATTGAGTGAAAGCGTGTGAGTGCTGGAACGCGTTCCGTAGTGTTTGGGTGTGTGCGCGTATGTACGTGCAATGTGTGGGTGTGTGTGTGTTCGAAGGTATACATTAAGGAAAGTTTCGAGAAGTAATGTGATTTCAACTTGCTCATATTTAATGTCACAACATGTCATTTGTTTCTAAAATTACGTCACAGAAATTTGTTAAAATGAAATGTATTCGCTTGTTTAAACCTTTGTGATGAACGATCTTCCTTACTGGTCTGAGAAGGGTTTTTGGCTTCCTTCGAAAATCAGCTTGAGACTTATGTTCGTACTACGAGTGCTAAAAGTGTCGTGGTAATTACAAGTTTGATCAGCCATCTGCTGTTATCATGGAACATTCCGTTAGCAAATTTGACCAAATTTGCCAAATATTTTGTTGCAATTAAGCGAAAGTCATGTAAATCGTTCATATGTTTAAAAGATCATGCTACTCGGCACATCTTTGATTGCACGTGCAGAAGATAATGGAAATATGTTATATGAAATATGAGCTTCAGAATTGTTTCTCCATCGTTTGTAAAACCTTGTTATTTTAGAATTCCGTTTTGTAAATTTGAAATGACATTTCAAATAAAATTTTGTTAATGATAATTTTGTAACACATTGATGTACGTTTGAAGTTCGTATTTGATATAACATATGCTTTTGTACATTTGTGTAAACCAAGGTAGATCGATCATCAACATATATTTTATTCATGTATAAGAGATATTTCTATGGGTCAGAATGTTGTATTCACCTGTACAAATTCAGGAAACTCACAAACAACCCATCCATTAAGTACGCTCATCTACGTCTTAATAGGCCGTATGAATCATTCATAAATCATATTATCTAGATGGATCCATACCTATTTAATCCGAGAATAACCTGCTTTTGTGTTTCGGAAAATTGTAATCATCTTAAAAACGCAGGAAATTCAAGGAAAAAAAATCGTCGATCTAAAATCGTTAGGTGAAGTAAATTTATAGCTCCACATACTGTATAGGCCTCATAAATAACTTTACTTTCAGCTTTTCATATGAGCAAGCTTCTAAACCACGTGCTCATTATTTTGACATTTAAACTAACGATTCAAATTATCAAATTTTGGCTTCAGGTATTCGATACTATCTCTCAACATTTCAATTGTGCCTTTAAAACTGATAATTTGTAAGCATAATTATGTTCTGTCTTAAAACCTATCTATATTTGATAATTACACGTGATAGTTCTTAATTACTTTGTATCTTCCCAAATTGCTTTCTACGTGTACGTTTCTTTTTTTTTCACAAAATGTAGATGGCATAACAATGCTTGGGTGAGTAAACTTATCTTTCTAATGTCGATGTTTGCTAGGTCGGCAAGTCAGTTTATATTGCATCCTCTAAAAAGTACATCTATATAACATATGGATGCCTTAGAAGTATTCAACAAAGTGTGTTCTTTAGCGTAGGCTATGTTAGTTCGGGCAATTCTAACTTTTTGGGGTGGGGTTGTACGTTTTGTTCCTCTCATACTACCAGGTGGTGTACTTCACAGCCCCTTTTCCGTACATCCTGATGACCATCCTTTTGATCCGAGCGGTCACTCTGCCGGACGCTATGGCTGGAATCATCTACTATCTCAAGCCGGACATCTCAAGATTGAATGATAGCCAGGTAAGAAGACACACCAAACAAATTATATTGTTTGTACTGTATTCGTTATGTCATGAGATTGAAATGGTAGGGGAGGTTCGTTTTCGTGTGTGTGTTTCATAATAAGTGAGTGAATGTCGTATTACAAAAAAATAACTTGAAGTTAATTGTTTTAATTTCGTTTCATTTCAACTTTCTATAGAAATAGAATTCCGTACAAGACTTGTCTCGTTAATTATTTACCGTAACTGCCCGTTGTATATAGGCATTTCCCCCACTGTATTATATATTTATGTGTATCCCCCTTGCATTTAGATACATTTTACAATATCATGTGATATGATTGTATTCTAATTTGTTATCCACTTGTTCTTAATTATATGAGTGTCGGGGCATGGGCTTTTAAATCGAGATGTTATTTTATATTTTTTAAATCATAAGGTTTGACGGCCTTGCCGGATATTGAAATGGCCTATATATTTTTTTCGTGCCGTGGTCACTGGGATGCCAAATTTAGTCCTCCAAATTATCCTCGGATAAGAGCTCGTTGGTCGATTTTAATGATGTTTTGACTGATTATCAGAGATAATGACTAGTGGGAAGTCTTGAAAGTGAAATCTCTAATTGAAGGGCTCCCTTGTGTAAATGTTTTGACAAATACAAGAAATGACCGATAGGAAACAAGCTTAAAGTGCTTGACATCGAAATGAGGATGAGTGGAGAATGGGCTGAAAGAGATAATGAGGGAGAGATAAAGAGAGACAGAAAATGACAAAGGGAGAGACAAGTGACAAACAGACAGACAAGAACCGGACTATTGAGAAATTAACGGTAGATAAATAAAGAAAAATGTTGATTGGGGTTTTAGAAATACATGCTTAGTCGAGATAACAACTTCGAGTCATTTCGAAATCCCATTCCACTTTTGGTCCGAGTAGCTTTGTTTCTCGTTCAACATCCCATTTTCCACGCGCAGAAGGAAGACCCTTTATCATTCAGATAGTTATGTGTGTTATCTGAGCACACAAAGAGTCCGACCATGTATCATTTTACAAGAGGCGAAAGGAAAGGATGATTGAACTGCACTTGTGTCATTGAGTTGAACCCATTGGCATGTACTATGAGGATCCTTTGCGGGGACCTTCTTGTTCCATGGAAAGGGTCACTACCACTTCTCCAGAGATGGACACCGTGTAACGTAAGACGTAGAGCAATTGGGGATGAATGTCAGACAATTATCCCCATCGCCTAGGGGTGTCCAGGCATTATGTTTAATGCATTTTTCATAGCTCTTTTGAGCTGGTAAGGCTAAGGTCCGCCCGAGGCAAGAGATGCTTGATGCCGCCATTTTGATGTGACCCCGGCCTTGTCATATGGGATTGAACATGGCCATTCATTTCACCCCCTGGCGTCCTTGATTTCAATACTGATATCGCGAAAAGTGATTTGACTGTCGGTTTATCGATCGAGACGAAAATATCTGAATATCACCTTAATGCATTTGTCTGAACGCACCATTTTATATCTCATTCTCTATGGTTTGAGTAAAAGGGGGGGGGGGGGG
>BEXV01000043.1:144503-163261 GCA_003118195.1 Hemicentrotus pulcherrimus | reverse complement strand
GGGGGGGGGGGGGGTCCATAGTTCTTCATTTTCCGAAAGCATAAGCACCTGGCACATGAAAATAGCCAATTATTGGTTGACTATTATGGTGCCATTATGAATATTTCTTTTAGATACATAACTGAGGAAATGGTGGATTATATCCGACTTCCCCGTTTCCCGATCACCACCACACAAGTAATGGTTACTAATGGCGTATCCATGGCGTACCCTGTACGGCGCCATAATTATACAAAAGTCACCATAGCTGAAGGGCTTAGCATTGCATCTCACCTTCATTTAGAGTTAACAAAGTAGAAATATAAAAGAAAAGACAAATAAAATTAAGAAAATTGTGATAATAGTTACATGCCAAGCGTTCCTATCAGAGTAAGATGTTAAAACAATTAGTGGACATGATGACGAGCAGTATGTTGACACGTGCGCCTGTACTTTCAGTCACGTGACCCCGAGACTTCTGGTTAGATCATAATTATTCATGTTACAACGTGTAGCAGATGAAAGCCTGGCGGTTTTTATTTTACCAGAAACAGTATACGTGATACATGATATGCATTTATTTTATTTTGGTAATTGTAGCTACATTCCATTGTAGCTGTATAGGTTTAGTATCATGATAGGGATTTGCATATATTATTATAGGCAATAATTTATGATTCCCTTTTAATGATTTACACGCGCAATTATTACAGCCAGTTATTGATTTCATGCAAGTTGTATAGATTAAAAAAATACGTTCAAATGTGGACACAAACTAACCTAGTAATCGTCATATAACTAAAATATTTGTTTAAAGGGTATGTCAAGTCATGTTAGTAATAGACTGCTAGGCGTACCCTTGTTAATACATTTCTTTAGCTGTCATATCGGACCTAATTATTCAGTGATCTGCAGTCCTATGCTCGTGCAGTCTATCTGCAAATGACTTAAAGGATTTTTCTACCGAGCGTACTTCCAAAGCCATATCATCCCACATTCGGTCGTGCCTATATGAACCAATTATAGGGGGCAACCTAGATCTTGTAGTGACCCCTGGTCGACATCGCTCTTACAGCATAACGACAACCGCAGACTCATTAGGCTTCCTCTACCACTTCTCTTCCAGTTTAGAGTCCACGAGAGTGATGCCTATGAGTAATGTGAGTCCCAGGTTCCCGGCTATATGAGAAATGTTAATGATATGTAGTGCATAAAATATTAAAAAATGGAATATCACCGCAATGGTGGTGGTGTGTGGTTCCATACCATACGGTTGCGATGGTCATGGCCGGNGGGGGGGGGGAGGGTTGACAGTGCTGCTAAACCTCATCCCGCTTCACGGGAGCGATGATTTCATTACGTTACTATCTCGGTAAATTTGGGAAATAATGTTTAAATTGAATTATCCTGAAGTACATAATGCGTGTGCGAAGGGGGACTCATTTTATACCCCCTGCCTCTTTCGTTATGAATATGCCTTTATAAGGTAAAATTTTCAGTAATCCAGTATATTCCATTTTCAGAGCCGCAGCGGCTGCAAATTTGTCACCCGATTGAATAAGTCCATTTTATTCAGTTCTCGATAAAGTGTATTGAGGGATCTTTTTTTTCTTCTTGGAATTCAATACAGAGCACCTTTTTATTTTCCTTTTATTTTTTACCATGGATACTGCACTGCAGTTATTCTATTAATATATTATCAAAAGGTAGATTTAACTCTTTGGTGTTTGGCGCTGTAGAAAAAGGAGATGCCAGTATGAATCAAGGAGGGTTTTCCCTCCACTTCCCACCTCTTTAGGTATATTACATGTACTTATTATTCAGTACTCAATGGTGTACAAGGCAGAGGAAGAGAGAGAGAGAGAGAGATGAAATTGATACCAAGACTTTATATAGACCTAAACTCATCCCAAATGATACCAAACAAGCCTCGATATATATCACCCTAGTCTTCCACGTCTTTAACCCGTCATTGGAGCTTTTTGCCCCCTTCTCCTATTTCCATATGCTTCAATTTGCCCCTCGCGGTAACGGGAGAGTTGGTGTGTACATACGCTCTAGAATAAATAGCCCATTCCCCCATAGTGTTGTGTCTTCGCTATATTCCTCTACAGATCGAGCGCTCCGGCATCCTACTCCATTCCCCCAAGATATGATTTTTTTTTTTGGCTGGGCTTATTGTCATGTCGAAGTGCCGCTTACTGCGATCAGTCTATAAGTACCACTTGGGACCTGCTTCTTTAGATTACTCTTACATTACGCCGCTGGGAAGAGGATGAGCAAAGCCCAGGCATATTTTTTGTCTTCGTCAAATAGAGGGTTTTACACATGTAAAGAATATATCTCACCAGAAGTGACATTGTCAGGGGCGAGTATCTGCACATCGTCTCTCTGCCATCTTGTTCAGACGTAATTGCACGTGTAAATATCTCAACAAAATTTTCTGCACACAAGTGGCTTAAACATTGAAAAAATGTAATCCTTTCTCACGAGTTTGTTGTTGTAATTGGTTTCCCAAACTCACTCCTTTTGTAACTCCTGTATTTCAAAGAAAATCCCTTTCACAGCATTCCTAATCTTGAACTGCCCGTTTCATCTCTGTTATTATTATCATCATTTTTATTTCGAATCTATACGGAAACAAATACGTTTATCAAATAGGCTCCCAATTCAACGATGTATGTTACCAAACCAATATGATAACTAAGAACTAACTGGGAGGGGAACATTAAAACGTGGAGAGGAGTGACGCTGCAAGAACGTAATAGAATGGCAGAGAACAAAGATGTTTGAACAAAATGTTGCAATCAACTTCCGATCTGGCAGAAGATACCTTGATAGATAGATCGTTATTCTATGTATACTAATTTAATTTCCATTGGTGACGATGCGGAAAATTGTTCAGCATAATACATGTTTAATAGGAAGATTATAATCGCACAAACTGAAGGTTGTTCATAGAATATGCATGAGGTAATATTGGACCGTGAAACAACTTAATCTCGGAGACAAAGCATTGTCTTTTTCATGGACTGTTCGCAATTTTGTAGCAATATTAACAAACTTAAAGGTTTAATGTGATGACAAAGTGCGCTGAGTTAGGGAATCATTACATATAATATTGATTCAAGGAAAGGGTTTTCCCATTGTGTGAAATTCATTGAAAGTGACATTTATTTTTTCCTACTTTTTTTTAAATTGCTATTTCTTTTTCGGGGCGCCGTTTACAAAAAGAAAAGAGCCGTCCCAACAATGTGGCTCTTTACAGGGCATAACTTTGGACTCTGTCATGAGAAAAGGACTGGTACGGTAAATGTCCTTCAAATTTAATGAAAAAAGAGCACATGTATTTTTCAACAATAATAGTTATGACAATTTTTAATACGGTTCCAGTCCGTTTAAAATTTGAGGCACGGGACTGCCCTTTCATTTCCGACTCGCTTAATCGCTTACATGCAAGGGTTACTGACTGGTGTAGTTGATATCATCTATGATTGTCGTTCCATGATGCTCTGTTGCAAGCTCGTCTTTATTTTATCCGTTTCACAATGATTATTAGCGTTTGGTGGCAGGAAATATTGGCGGGTTTTCGGAAGCTAATTTGACATTGTTTCCCGGCAACGTGCCAAACTTACATGACAAGTACTCCAAATGGATACATCACATTCACGCTTTCTCTCCCCCCCCTCTCTCTCTCTCTCTCTCTCTCTCCCTTACTCACTTCCTCTCTCTCACACTCTCTCACACCTCTTTCTTTATAGTGGCCTATTGAATGATTTAAGTACAATATACCAATTTTATCTCATAAATCAAACGTTATTTCATCTTTTACCAATTGGAAGATGGAGATGGAGGGAAGAGTGAGGGATAAGTACAGAGATGTGACGATGTCGAAGGTATGAAAGCGAGTAAGAGATTAGTGGGTAGAGAGAGGATAGAGAGAGAAAGACCCCTCGGGTTCCTAATGTAGAATGAACAGGAAAGGCTTCTACGGTAGCAAAACAAAAATAGTACATCTCAATTTCCTGCAAGTATGGAAAACATGTGGTGAAAGGCAGGCAAACCGTGTTTGCTTATCCAGTGGAAGAGTACGGCGCGAATCTATTTGTGATTGATTAAGAAGAAGACATAATCTCCATTTTGAAGGTTAAGTGCTGTGCAATTGCTCCAGTATAATGTTATTTCGAGGCAGATGTCTCTATCTAAAAACGTCCGTTCGATGAACTGTAACTGAGCCGGGGAGAGCTCGACCAAAACCTCTTCCCTCTGCTGGTGAACCGTTTCAAATTATGCTCCATAATGCCTGCTTTGTCACATCCATTCAGCATCTCGTGTCTACCGATTCTAGATCTACATTTGTGGTATGTAGATAAGTGTTTGTCTGCGTGTTCGAAAATGATGACACCGGTGGCTTTAGCACGGTAGTTTGATGGCCAGTGTTCGAATTTTGATGAACATTCGAAATTGGAATGAGTTGAAAATGATGTTGCTCCTACCATTCCCATCATGCTTTCATGCATCGTGATTCTGTAACGATATGTGCGTCATGGTTTGGAGTTGATGACAGTGGCGGATCAAGGGAGCGACACTCCCCCCCCCTCCCCCTGAGGAAAAAACGTGTAAAGACACGTGATTTTTTAGCTTTTTGGGGGTGCAAATTTCAAATTTTGGAGGGCCAAAAAAAAAAAATGTGCTCATTTCCACCCCCCTCCCCCCCATATGAGCGACTTTTCGGCCGGCGCGATTTTCAAATTTTCGGGAGCCAAAAAAAAAAAAAAAAAATGGGCCCCCTCCCCTGAGAAATCCTGGATCCGCGCCTGGTTGATGAACATATTGTGATAATAATTTTAACGAAATCGTTTCAACAGAATCATACAAGGTATATACACTGTTGGCCATAATGGTGGAATATTCATTTTGACCCCAGTTTAGGGAAGGATTTTAAAAAAATAGTTATTTCTAATAGATCTAGATAATGGCATAAATTCTCAGATTTTATTGAATATTAATTTGCGAGTGTTTGTTTTGCATTTGCATTATCCCCCGGCCCCCGACAGGAAAAATTACTTTGTAGGGCCATGCATTATGGTTCAAGGCATGGCCACACAGACGAATTTTTCCTGTTGGGGGCTGGGGGAAAATGCAATGAATTTTTGTCAATTTATTGCATTTTTCTTCCTTTTGGGGGATTTGTGGAAGGGGCGGCGTACCCTAGCAAACACTGCGTACGGTCATGATTCAGGGGCTAAGCAATGGCCTCGTTACTGTGAGGCCCCAGGATAAAAATCGTGTCAATCAGCTATATTAGTGCCCTTTTGTGAGGCATTAATCCTCATTACTGTCAATTATGATTTAAGGACGTAGGTTCCCTAGCTGATTAGCATAACAGCACACATATGATTTAGCAGTCACGCAAAACAAACACTCGCAAATTAATATTCAATAACATCTGAGAATGTATGTCATTATCTAGATCTATTAGCAATAAATAATTGTTTTAAATTCATCCCTAAACTGGGGTCAAAATAAATATTCCACCATTATGACCAACAGTGTACATTAAATTATAAAGGGGGAGGAGGAGGTCGGCGGAAACAGAATAGTCTTCTCCCATAGAAATAACTCGACCATGATTTCGTGAAGCAAGCTTGTGTTCTCCGCTCAAATCCATGCATCGACGCCTCAAATCCACATGAAAATGAACGCAATATTGTTTCAAGACATGTAAGGCAAGCTAGCCACCCGCAGGTTGTCATGTCAACCTCCAAATGAGATCTCTCCATCCTTATCCCTCAAGCTCTTCTTTTCTCATTCGAGGATGTTTTTCTTTTCTTCTACTTTCTATTTGTTGTTTTGTCCGATTGCAAATTGATGACGTGTACCGCATCCCATTGAGAGATGATGGAGTGGATTTTAATAGCATTTTGACAAGAACCCGTCCCATTCGTGCCACTCTGCACAGCGGTCGACCATATTGCTCGACCCAGCGAGAGATCGGCTAAAAGCTACTACGACGTACCTATAGCTTCTCCATGATTTCTCACAGTCTTTTCCTGATTCTGGCGTTTATTTTGTTGTATTGAAGTTCATCGAACCTTCTTCCTGTGTGCATACAATTAATTTTTCGCGCGGTTGGTTCCTTTATTTTCCGATTTCGGTTTTCTGTCCATTCTTGCGATTTATTCTGACGCGTGCAATGTTGAATCTTTAGGCCTAGTATATCTTTATTCACTGCTAGTTTTCTTTTTCTTTTTTGTAGTACCAATCACCTCTGTAGGTATCCAAAGGTGGTAATGATGGGATTATTTCAGTATTTCTGCGAGTTTTGGTGTCAAAGTCAAAGTTCATAGGCATCAATTTCCACGAATAATAATCGCTACATAGGCCTACGTATTTCGAGGACCACTTCGAGATCATTATGAATTTAAACTTGCTACGAATGTGAATGATACAAAAATGACATGGTTACAGTTCGTACGGGTGATGTTGGTCGGATATTATGGAAACGTTACATGACATTTCATGCGTCACACGTCGTAGATAATTGGTATTCAATATTCAGAGTAAACATCAAACGTTTTTCGAGCATTCACCGTTCGTGTTGAAGCACACTCCAACCTGTCCATGTCCATGCATACCAATGTACTGATCCCAGGATGACGAATCATCTAGTTTTCCTTCCATCTATGAAACACGTTTGGTCCAATGCGTTATAATGCAGCAAGTACTTAGCCTGTGCCAAGACTTGGATACTGTAGCAATCCCAGGTGCGCCCCCACATCCTCAGATCGACGCCCCTATAGCTATTGCTAAACTAAAAGAGAATATAACTATAGGAAACCCTACACAAATTTGTTAAATCAAGTCGAATCGCTGGTAGAATTTTGTAATACTTTATATGAGTCTACGGCAGTGAAAACATACATTTTACTCAATTTTAAGTTAACTTAATGATGATGATATTTGTGTTTATTATTTATTATTTATTGCCTATCGTTCATTTTCATGGCTTGATGGCTGCAAAATGTTATGTCTTGAGTAGTCCATGGGAACATTTCTTAGGACCCCTTTGGGCATCATATCGAACTTCCAAAAACATGCAGAGACTGTTTCCTGTATCTTGGCCTAAATTTTCAGAGAGGTCAATCTGTATGATCATTCAACATTTATACCTCGCGAATAATATAAAGGTCACAAACTGAAGAAGAAAAAGCATGAATATAATATGAGCATCTGTATTATCAAACCTGTATCGCTTCAGTACAGAGAAGTTGTATGCTCTGGAAGTGGAATCGAGGATTACAAAGCTTTTTCTGTGGACGATACATTTATTGATTCCAATAGGTGATGTTTTCATGTGAAGAATGGTTCAAAGCATATTAAAGGTGTATAGCGCCTCAGGGCATGGAACAGCTCCCCCTCCTTCTCTCCTTAAAAAATCTATCATTTTGAAAATGTTGTCACTCGTCGACCCTTTTAAATTTGGGTGTAGCGCTTGAGAGTTTAGAGTGAGAAAGAGATAGGAGGGAGTGGATGGTGCATGGTGAGAAGGTGAAAAGGACGTCGCAAGGAGATGACACGATGATAAGTCGCTATCTTTGCACTATTCCACCAATAATTCAGATATGAATGATTCCCTATTCTCGACGATAAAGGAAGAAAAACTCCATATTACGTGACCATATTTACGCGACTGATATAAAAGATACCCCCCCCCCTTGGTTGGAGTAGCCCTTTGCCAATATTGTCTCACTGAGTGGAACAAGAACGAATTGTTGAAAAGACGAAATATAAAAAATATATGCTTAAGCTTAACACCATGTTTCCCGTGGTTTGCAGAACAGCTTTGATTCTGCCTCCAAACCATAATCATGCTTATAGAATATTTGATTTGTAATAACACATAAAATCTGCAAACTGTATACAGGTCGCTTTGAATATCATTGCTGTTATGCTTTTGTCATTCTGAAATAAAGTATGGATTGACGGAATTACCTTTTGTTTTCTCTGAAAACATACCACCAAAGATGTGCATATGAATTATGGGGTCACCAGGCGGTGGCGCCTCACCCGGCACGCATCTTTTTACTTCCGAATGGCGATATAAAACTTGGCCTTTTTCATAGCATTCCTTTTCTTTCAACGCATTATTAAGGTCATGCATCTGAATTAGCCCCGTATATTTATGTGACGTATTTGGTTGGGATTGAAGTGGGATTGAATGGTTCTACCGGCGCGCATCAGTTTTGGTCTCGCGATCCGAGTTTCAGGCTAATAAACAATCTTGAGCAAAGCAAACCATTTCATGGGTCTAGATGATAGATATGGCAGTGTATTACACTGAGAGTCACACAGAGCAATCATCCTTCCTCTTACCTAGATTTAAAAATGACCCTGTTTAGCGAAAATAATCATAAGCACATCCGCTCCGTTGAAATTAATTATTTTGTTTAAAAAATTAAAGGTGGTGTGAGGAGCTCAAAACGTATGGAGGAAAATGTAACCATTGGCATGAACATTATTTAGTCACTGAGTCACTGTATTCTTTGTCTAGATTTTTATAAATGCTTCACTGATTTTAATACATGAACACGATCAAAAAGACTTTTTTTTAAATCAACCTAATTCAGTTTCATTTAGCATTGTTCATCAATATTTGTTACGTGCGAACTTTACAATAAGACATTACGTAACCTGACCATGATTACTAAGGCATATTACCCTTGAGCTGATTTCTCTAATGTCTTTGCGATCAAATTCATGATAATTAATGTTGTATGATATCATTTCATGAAGAACTCTTTTAAAAATGTATTCATCAGTATAAGATCATTGTCACAACATGGTCACAATAATTAATTCTAATTTGCATGCACCTTGTATTTTTGTTAGGTATGGATGGATGCCGCTACGCAGATCTTCTTTTCCTATTCGCTCGGTCAGGGAGTTCTCATTGCCCTGGGAAGCTACAACAAACACAAGCACAACTTCATCAGGTAGGCCTTGGTTCTTTTTAATGATCACTGTCTGCTCTGAACCTTTGAATACTGCAACAAATAACGGCACAACATCATGAGACTGGTTGGATCAATAATGTTTCAATTATATTAACATTCTCTGCTGTACAGTTAATTGATTACTTGCAATGTTGCAACAAACACAAAAACGTAACTAGAAATTTGTTTTGTATCGCCATGCGCTCACAATGAGCCGCAATTACTGTAACAGAATTTCATTAATTCAGAACCGTGTAATCATATATTTGCACAAATTCGTGGGATCTACTGAATTTCCCTTCTAAATTCAAAGTATGGACATTTCAATTATTCTTCAAATAAACAAATATTCAGTCTGCATTTAGCTCTAGTGACAATATTGTATTGATGCAAAAGCGTCCAGAAACGAACTGCAACTTTGATGAGCCCATTACTTATGACCTTTCACTTGAAAAGAACCGATCTGCTGGCGTAACGAGGCTTTCAGCTAATCTTGGTATACGCAATTAAAATTTAATAACACAGTGCGATAATAATGTGACTTTCATAATAAACCTCAGTCGACAATAAATTGATCACGTTGGCTCGCGTCACATTATATGAACTATAATCCACCCCTTATGTGGTATTCATGAGTAAAAGTGGAAACAGACGCAACACCGTGTCGAAAAAAAGGTTTAACACTCATCAATTTCGATTATTACTTCTCAATTTGTCTTCAAATTGTGATTTTTTTTTTCAACACTTAAAGGATAAAAATGTTTAACATTACACGTGTAATAGGATGATCGAGTCGAAATCGAAATGTTCAATATTGAACCCACGTTGATAGTTCTTGTACCTTCCATACAAATTTAGGAGGAGATAATATCTTCCTACGTCATAATCATTAAAGTATACATAGTCAAATTGATATAATGGCACGTTTTCTATACGTTCAGTCGTATAGAATACATTCAAACTGTTGAAGAAGACGAAATTATTATTTCTTTATTATTCCAAGGACATTTTGATCTACAGAGAAGTTACTTTAATAAATCAAGCACAATGTGTTATAAAGAACACAATAACTTGTTTAATGCACATACTTAGTGATAAAAGGCTTTGGAAATCATTTCCCCGGCTTTTAGCACCGGCAACCATTACCTCAGCACAGTGCATTCAAGGAAAAAATCCATCCGGTTACCCACTCCCCACACCTGGGTCGAGAGTGGCAAATCCTTGTAGATGAATGCCACAGGACGTGCTTGGCCGTAACGAGGTTCGAACCCACGACATTAGTAACCCTTATCAAGTGTCGACCACGACGCGTCTACACTTAACAACAACACTTCAAAAGAAAAATTATCCTAGTGATGAGTGATCACATGGCAATGGATTCATATTCCTCAAATAAGATCAAACTTTATAAATTTTGGAAGTTGAAATTGTGGACATTTGCATGTCCTTGTAGATTTGTATATTCTGTATAGTACATGACAAATTGTGTGTCCATACCTTCTTCTCCTTTACATCATTATCTTGCTTTTGTATTGAACTGCAATACATTGTTACCGTAGGGAGAATACCTCCTGACGAAGAGGAAAGAGAAAACATATGGCATTGTATTTATATTCAGGATTAGTAAGTCCCTGCAGACAAAAATTAAATTTTCCCGATCTATGCGTTTGGGCCTCTGTCCTCAACTCAATCATATTCGACCCACTCATCGAGTTATTGACCCGAAGCGTTTATCCTATTAATGAGCATAAAGAGCTACTAAATTAATTGAATTCCACCACAAAATTGTTTCGGTCTTGCCGTTTGCCGAGCCTTGTGTTTCAAGTTTCAAGTTTCAAGTTTATTTTTCACTTTATCAAAAATTACAAATTTGAACATAATAAACAATGGTAATTATCATAACTAAACATACAATATAGAAAACATAATGTACATGATAACAGATAATACATTCATATAAATCAATCAATAAAGTGGGGATCTACTAAAAAGCAATGCTTGTATTGTGTAGATCCCGGTTCACAAATGTATATATACATTAAATAAAATGATCACAACTTGTGTGGAGAGACAGAATAACTGCAAGGAAAACAATTCAGAAAAGAGAACAGGTACGTAAGGAAAGATGAATAACGAAAAAAAAAAACGGAAAAAAAAGAAGAAGAAAGAAAGAAGAAGAAGAAGACGAAGAAGAAAAAAAAAGCAATACAAAAAGAAATATACAAGGGACAAATGCAAAATAAAGTTTCTAACCTTAGGGCAGATATGCGATTACTATCATGTGAACTTGATCCTTATGTCACTACTACATAAGCTAATGAAAGATGATATTTTTCTCCCCGAGATGATTGTTTCATAATTTATGTCTACGTGGTAGTAGAAGTGTAACTAAAACAATAATCAGTCCAGTACTGATAATAATATACATTTTGCTACTTGTACGTGAACTGTGCTGTGAAATCAAGAGCAGACGACAAGCTACCAGCAAAACACGGTCACGTGTTTATGGTCGCTTTTGTAACTTCTCAAACTTGGCGCTCTTGCTCTTCGTGTGTGCCTGCCCTTTGACCTCCTCGGAATGCCCGGTTGACAAGGCCTCCATGACGACGCTGTTAAACAATCCACGGCCATGGCAACCAAAGTAATACATGGTGGACGAGGTTTTTTTCTTCATGTGCATGGGCGAACACATGCATGTAAAGAGATTTGGCGGGAATATTAACAGAGTGTAACCTTAAAACGTGGTAGCAGACAGCGTGACATGAGCTCTCTGTAACAATCGTATACCGATATGGTGCAATTTTAGTTGACAATGATTATAAAGTCAGCACAATTACCCGGGGACAATAACTTAAAGCAGCCCGGAAATTGCGACGGATCATTTACCGTGTGGAACGAGGTACATTGTGTGGGGTGTAGCATTTGGAAGGGTGATTAACATCACCATGATCATGACTTGTAATTGTTCGTCGAATCATAGAATAAAGGTGAAGAGGCGATGATCGATTGCCCCTGTCATTTTGTTCCCGCTAGAATAGACTCATTGCGAAGTTCATAATGCCAACATAAAAATAAAACGGCAAGTGGAATAACAGTGCTTGAACTTTATAACAAATATGTTGGTACTAAACTTTCTTAGAGGGGATGCCTGTTTTAATCTATGGATGGATCATTTCATCAGGAAGCATGACGAGGAACAAACATCTATTAATTTACCAGACAAAGTCCCAATGCATATTATCAAGTATCCATGTGTTTAATCAATTCCCATCGCGTATATTGGTATCTCGATGAGAGGCAAATTACGCGCGTGTGCGTCGCTCAAACTGTCATCATGCATTTTACACCTGAGGGATGATTGCGCTTTTATGGTATGCCTTCATTTCATCTACCATACCAAGTCTCTAACCTGATGTATTTTTTCACCTTGAAGTACATTAACTCGAGATGAGTTATTGATCGGTGGGGAAGCGATTTTCCATCGGTATTCTGCAGATCAAATGTGGAGGAGGATGCTAGCTAGGTCCACCGTGCGTTGAATGGAATGAACTTAGGCGCATGTACTTGTGCTTGACATGAGTAGTGTTTCGTGCTCATGGTTTGTGTACTGTCGAGCCCCCTAGCAAACCCTCTACATTGTCCCGTCACGTGATCATGACCTTTATCAAGAGTGCTTTCATCCCCCTCTTTCTACATCTCTTGTTTGTCTCCCTTCTCTCGTTTTGTCTGTATGAATACGTCTGTCTATCTGTCTAAACTCCGTGTTCTGATGATCAGCATCTCTCCCGTTGTACATTATTAGTCACCTCTCTATTTCACCCTCTCCCATTAACCATTCTATCTTTCTCTTTCAATCTTCACCTCTCTCTATTTCTTTCTATTTCTCGCTCCCCACTTGCTAATGTAATAGTACATTCGATGATATCGCCCCTTCCCCATATTCACCCACCTCATCTTCACTGTAATCCTCTCCTTCTATATAGACCCATACGTTCTTCCAAACAATTATCAGCTTCTGCCCTATAGGGCCTGTTTTCAAGTCATTTTACCCTTAAATTGTAATTCTGGAATGTATTTCCCCTGAAATAATAATAGTTTCTCTCTTTTCTAACACATTCTTAGTTCTGTCCTCGTCCTTTGTTGGAAGCCAACTACGGAGACATTCATGTGTGAATGTTTCTCTTTCTTTTCTTCTCCCGCCCCTCATGAGTTTCGCGATAAAGCACGACTTTCAGCACCCTTGTTTAAGCCGCAAGTTGAGAGAGGACATCGTCTAGGCGTACGACTATGTTTTCGTTGTCTAGCCTTCCAGAACAGACTTCTTTCAGTTGATATTTTAACATGCCTCCTATTACATGCAACAGAACTAAGGCGTCTGTTAATATCATCATTCACTGGATTTTAAATTACTTTGGCCTATATTTAGTGAATATGCATAATATCGTCCAAAATTAACAAGCGCTTATTGTTATGTAATGATAGCTGATTAATTCAATTGCAGATGGATCAAACGAGAGTAAGGTACTCTTAGAAAACAGTCCTAATGAAATGACTCATCAAAGTATAGTCCATCTCTGGTCTTGCATATATTATTTGCACTCTTTCACAAAATTTAAAAGTTTTCAAAGAGGGGAATACGGCATAATTTTCACATTTCCTCTACAGAATTATTGATGACGAAACGTCCCCTCTCCGTGACGATACGATAAAAAACTTTTCAAGATTTTTCAAAATGATACGTTATACAATGTACTACAAAATATAGGAACTCCTTGGATATACAGAGAAATAAAGAACTCCTAGGATATACTACGATATAAAGGAACTTCTGGGAGGTGTTTCATCAAGCATTAAAATTGAATAAAGGAACCCCTAATATTATATACTGCGAAATATAGGAACTCCTGCATGGGATACTGCGAAATTTGCGATACTCTGCAATATGCAAAGTTGTGTTTCACTAACGTCTTTAGAGTTTAAATGCAGCCTACATCAAAACAAATAATAGCATGCTTTCTTGAAGAGGATTTATGTTTTTGAGATCATTTATGGCATGTCTAGTAAATTAACTTGAGCCTGGCGAATTTGTGGTAGGGTCCATGCTTAGACTAGCTGAGCCTTCTGTAAAAAAAAAACATATAAAAAATCCCGGGACTAGCGCAGGATAAAAGCAATATTTTACTGAGAGGATGCCGGCCAATAAGTGGACGCGCGGAGTAGAGGATTTAAATGCGAATCCTTTCAATTCCTTTAATTGCCTTTCCGCAAGTTATCTATCTACTTCAAAATATCGTCAACAAAGAATACTCCTTTATTAACCAGGTTATATTACTGAAAGCAGACAACTGGGCAAATTAGAAATGAACAAACCTACATGTCGCAAATTTTCAATTCCTAACTTACGTCAGTCATTTTCATAAACTGGAACGGGAATTTTTTACTCGTACAATGCAATTGCAAAAAATCATCTCATAAAAAAGAATGACAGCGTGTACCTCTCCAAAAATTTCTCGTTGTCCAACTGCTGTCCCTTTCGGAGAGGTGATGGGTTCTTACTTGAATTTTCTTTCTTACAAAGAATTAAATAATAAACAATAATTAAACAATTTATTTTCGTATGCATCCCGAGTTTGATTAAATATGCAGCAAAATTAACTTGACATATTTACGTGTGTTTGAGAAATATCTGCATTAATTTCGTCAAGGAATGGTGTTCACCAGATGTGTCTGCTTTTATACATATATATTTGTATGAATGTTATTATCTAGAGAATTATCCATTTTTCACTTTGCCCAAAAATATTTGGTAATAATAAAGTCAAATTCAGATTTGAATAATTAGGTGAGGCAATCAAAGAATTATTTATTTACGTATATGTTACGACTCAGTCGCTTACACTGAATTTGATTTATAACTCTCAAAGAAAATAGTTTTCACGTCTATATATTTTTGCTTCGTTTTTCCTTTTAAAAATATGCGTTGTAAAAGTTGCTGTCACAATAAAGGACAAACTTACTTTAAAATAAATTAAAAACTTTTAGAAATCAATAATGCAATCTCCTCTCAAATCTTACCATCATCAAAATGTTGTAAAAAGATTAAATATTTTCATTGACATGTTCTTCCCTCTGGCATGCATACATCTCCAAACATTGAAATAGATGCACATCTCTATATAGCAGACACCAACAACCCAAAGTTCTTTTTCCACCGAAGATAAGTGGTTTTGAAATCAAGCGAGACTTTTCATGCGTGTCATACAGGTATAGGGGGCATCCTGCAGGCGTTTATTTCCCTCGTTTTTAATCTTTGGTAAGGAGCTTGCCAAATTTAAGCCTCGAGTCTGCTTCTTCACCTCTCTTCAATCGATAGAGATTAAAAGAAAACATCATCTTCATTTCAAGTAGGAGATTCATAGTCTCTTTATAGACCATCCATTCCCGGCGGTGTAATTGAGCGAATACTCCGAGAGCCTGGCTGATTCATGAGCCAAGCAGTGAAAACATTTCAAGGTTTAAAGCCGATCTTTATAATTAACAATATATTTGCATGAATAACAATAATTATGTTCGACCAAAGCTGGTCGAGTAAATAAGGACATTATGAACTGTATCCGTCTTCTCCCTTTGATATTCTTTTCACGATTCATCGTTATATTGACTTAGCTTTATTTGATGAAACCTGATGCAATAAAATTTCAATTTGAAAGCCATGCAACTGTGTGCAAAATCCTATGTTTTAGTTATCCTAAGACATTATTTAGAATGACCATGATTCAAAATAGGGTTTATTATTTTCAATATAAAGTAGTTACCGCCATTATTGTTATTATATCAGATCAGATCAGATTAATTTTATTGGTCCATTTGGAAATTCAGTTTGTCGGCATTACATAGAGCACATTAACAAAATAGAAAATATAATACACAAATAGATAATACACAGTAGCAAATTTACAATGGCGTAGTCAGATGGAAACACGATTATATAGCGGGTTTACATCGTAGAATAAAATAAGAAAGTAAATGGATTTACAACAATTGAAAATGTACGATTTCGTAGAATTCGGAGATATATTATTATTATTATTATTTTGGATTATGATTTCATATTATCATTATTATTAACGTCATCATCATTATTATTATCATTATTATTATTGTCACTGTTATGATTATTATTAAACAGAACTTGGGATAGCATATGATATTATAGAGTATTGTTTATTGATTTTCTCGTGATACTGTTACATTGGTTGAAAGGAAACGGATGAATAGCGAAGTGGCATGATACAGGTCTATTCAATTTGACTGGAGTTGTTCATTGTATCACTTTCAATGTCAAAAATAAGATGTTACCTGCAGCATCATATTGGATTAAACCACGTGATGTACATTGTACAGACACATACGTTCACAATGAGGAGAACAAAGATATGGAAATTTTCATTATTATCTTAATGTTGGTTTACAACATTGCATACAATTCTAATATCATATTCGAGACCTCCTTATAGCCAACCATAACACACCACACTATGACAATAAGTTTGACCATCACTCTCCAGAAATTACTTTGAATGGGATTGCTATGAATTCGATTTATTTTGGCGTCGTCCTAAATTTATTCGAATGAGTTGCATCGTCGAGAAACCTATCATCTAATTCCAATCACTTATCGTATTACCGCGTACAAAATCGTTCAGAGATTTATAATCACAAACATTTAATAAATCGATGCTATCGAATCCCATGAAGAGGAAGTCGAGTCCTTGGGAAGATGAATATGATGTTATTAGTCTTCACATTCTGTATAGTTCTATTTGAACGATTATAATAGTAGCTATTTAATATGAAAATGTTTTTATGGAAATGCCCTGGTGTTAAAGATATTATGACAAGAAATAACTATAAAGCTTTAAAAAAATACATCATTTCTACACGTGTACGGAGTTTTTCGCTGTATTTGATTTTTCAGCACTGAGTTATTTAGCAAACAAGAATGTTAATGATTTTAAACCTTTCAATACATTATCCTTACACATAATCAACATTTTTTAATTACTAATTCCTATAAAGACAGTTACCTTTACAATCAATCGAGTGATCGATACACCACTTTATCTTTAAACAGTGTATTTTCATTTTATTCATATTTGGTTATACCTCCTTGAGTGATCCGTCAGACCCAGGGGCTGTTTAGGATCCTTCCCTTCCCAAGACATCCTCTGATCTCATTCATATTCATCATGGCGGCCCCTATCTGTCGGTCTAATACCCCAACCATTGATTAGAAAGTCACGCAGTTTACCCTTTGAGATTTCAATATGCCCGCCGCCATATTTAGCTTATGATTGTTATTTTGACGATCACCGTTTGCGTTGTTTTATGGTCTCACGGGACAAGATATGTCAGTATTTGAAGTGTGTATAAGGTATCTAAAAAGATTGAAAGACTTTGCTGTATAGCGATTACACGATATGGAAAAACGAACAAAATAGATTCTTTTTATATTCATTTTATGAATACTGACGCCAAATTTCTATTCGCATAAAAAATCGCTGCTGTTCTTTAGCTTGATATTGCATGCGGGAGGGGGGGGGGCTGGGTTGCGAATTCGCAGCAACCCATAAATACCCCAGTTATTGATTTATCATGAAAGTGAAATTGAAATGCAGAATCAAATGTCAAAATGTCTTGAAAACACTTTCATTCTTCGATACCGTACGAGATCCTTATCTCAATTCAAGTTACTCGTAATATTATGTACACCGTGCGCCGTTGATTCATGCGTGCTTGAGCCATTTAATAAACCAGAAAACCTATATAAAAGTAATGGGAATGGTTTGAATAACTTAAGACAGTGAGCTTTAGAGATTGCATTTCCCAGCTCGACTGTACTCCATTGCCAACAAGAGAAATCTGACATGATGCTATATTTCAAAGGTCAAATTCTGTTATTCGTATACACCTGAAATAATAGGCGCGCCATTTTGGATTTGTATTGAGCCGACTGCCTGACTATGCGCAGGGGTAATGTTACCCGCAAGGAGTTTATAAGTATTCTTCAGACTGTAATGCTATCGCTTGTGAGTCGACATGTCAGGTTCTTGATTACGGCTTGATGTTAATTGCAATAAGGTGTATTTTTACTTCTTCAGCAGTCAAGAGCTTCGAAAATAACGTCGTATATTATTCGGAAATAAAATATCAAACTGGAGGAGCTGAGATGTACAAACGGATTCAAACTCAGAATATAGACGCCAGTGAATATTTGGTCGTATGTATGGTCTGGTAATGAAACGATCGGAAACAGAGCCAAAAATACCCACTCTCCGTGAAGATGAAGATGAATGGATGGAAAGCAAGGTACATTGCGACGATTCATTGAAAATGCACCTCATTTTAGCAACGACTGCGCAGTCATGGCGGATATTGGCTTAATATGATTATATTTCCCTTAGCGTTGAATATCTCAGAAATAAATCCTGATGTTAATCTCTTATACCATCACAAAAACACTTGTATTACATAAAGGCAATGTAAAAGATATTTCGGAGATGTTAGTGTTGTTTCTTTTGTTTCAATTTGCCTTGTAAACTCATCTCCACGCAAAATAGTCAATATCCAGATGATTTAATCTGTAAAGTCAACAGATTGCCCAAGGCGATTGATTATCTGTGAACCCTTTTACGCGGCTACGTTTGCTCTTGATTGAGACGGGACTACGAATACAATCTGATCTGGTCGATAAAGCAGGAATGGAAGTGATAACTTCATCTC
>BEXV01000043.1:110750-144497 GCA_003118195.1 Hemicentrotus pulcherrimus | reverse complement strand
TTCTCCCCCCCCCCCCCCCCCCCCCCCCTCTCTCTCTCTCTCTCTCTCTCTCTCTATTTGACTTCGACGCATTAGACATCATTTTCAAATTTCACTCCAGTCTGCCAAACTGGACTCAAGTAGTCACCCGAGATGTAAGCGATATCTAGACCTGTTCCAGTCGACTTGGCGAACAAGTCCCATCCCCCTCGTCGACCAGGGTTTACCCTCCCCTGCCTCCTCATCTCCTCGCGTTGCCCCGCTCACATCGTGCCCGAGCGTGCTCATGAAAAACTCTGGAGTCGAGAGCGACTTCGAACGGCTTCAATGTCGCCATTTGAACCCGTTTCGGCCACTTAAGGATCTGCCGCTGTATTAATTAACTATTATCAGCTCGCGCGCCGATATCCATGCCTATAATTGACCGCAAAGTCAAGTTTAATGGTGATTAAGAAGACTCCCGTAGAAAGGGATCAATTATGAAGAGAATATCACAATTTGCTGTAATGAATGAGTATGTAGGCAACATGTGGTAATCCGTTCGACTATTGTGAAACGAAGACGAAAAAATCAATTTGAACTCGGTTATGATAAAGTTGGTTTTGCCAGAACCTGGCAATTTTGTTACTTAGTAATCTAGAATACGGGTTGACATACAGAGCACACGACATGTTACAATACATAGCTTAATAAAATCAAATAAACGTGTTCAAGATCATAATAATATCGAGATTACTCCACATATTTGAATGCCGTCTCATCAATATTTATATTTGTAATTTCTATTAATATAGGCAGAGGTAAAATTAAAAAAATACATGTTAATGCACTTTTCTGACCGAACATAAAGTAGATGGAGGAAAATCAGTCAAATTCTAAGGCTTGACAAAAAAGATGTACAGTAAAGATTGGGATTAAAGATTGGTTTTCCATATATTGTGCCATGTAATAGTGTTTAAAATTGAAATGGTAATTGAATAGCGGGCTATTTAAATCTTAATCGAATATTTCTTCGTTTTCTTTCAGAGATGCTTTGATATTTTCGGTGGCTAATACTGGAACCAGTCTTTACTCCGGCTTCGTCATCTTTGCCGTGCTGGGATTCATGGCTGGACAACAGGGTGTCGATGTATCAGTAGTAGCCAAGTCAGGTTTGTAACTACACCCGTATATCTTGATGTCTGTCTAGATATCTGTCTATCTCTGTCTCCGTCTTCCCCTCTCTTTCCTACATGTACGTTCTCATTTTGTGTATATGATTATCTTACCTGTGTAACTTTGCCCCCTCACTCTCTTTCTCTCTCCTTTTCCTTTCTCTCTCTCTCTCTCTCTCTCTTTCTCTTTTGTCACCTCTTCCATCTTTCTTTCTCTGAAACAGCTTTACAATATTGTTTCCTTTATTACAACACATTATATGCTGTTGGAAAATTATACAATGTAAACAAGAAAATCGGATTGTGATAAATATTGAGCCGTATAGGAAAAGAGTAGAGGGAGGGAGGGGAACACAACACTATTAAGATGAAAATAGAAGTTACAAGATAATAATGTTGTAATCAATGATGAGAAGTTATGGTAACGGTGTTTCATTATTTCATTAAAAAATGATTTGGTACAAAAAAACACCCCCGAAAAAACGTAAAAGTACAAAGCATGAAAATGAGACATAAAGTGGGACGGGGTTGCATTATTGGGGTGATTACGTCATGTCAAAGGCCAGTCATCGGCACCTGTTCAGTAGCGATCGATGGTTAAGCTAGCGTCAAATGGCGCCTCTTGAAGTGAACACTGAAGCTTACCCCTCACTGGAGAAGGCGCACAAACCCACTCGTCTAGCCGTCGTACAACCATTTCTTGGGAGATTGAAAGTGAAAAAGGCAAACAAAGACAACTTTCACTGATTAAATTGGCTGATTGTGCCATTCTCTACCACTCCAATCACTCTCTGTTCTGGCTATTTTCCATCTCGTTCTGCATGTATGCATAACACATTGGACGGACACCAGGGGATCCTCCCGCAAACACCTCTACCATTGTTGCGATTTTATCATTTTCATTCCACTTCAGCGAAAGAATTCTATATTTAACGAAATTCAGGGCTCTCTGATATTAAGACAGAACGATGAAAAATCTTCCAAGGGAGGGAGAAAGAGGGGTTCTGTGACGGTGCATGCAAGAACTGCTCTAATTTTCATGGCCTCCTTAATCTCGGTCTATAGTCGATCCGGCTGTTCAAATACAGACCAGAGCACGAAAGAGATTTTTTTTCTTAGTAACACCTTAATCATGCTGAGAACAGACATGATTGCTCAAGGGACCCGTGGCAGCTATTTCAATAATGTTGAATCCGTTTATGTTGCCCTAGTTCTCTCAAGATCTAGCCACAATGCTCTTTTTTTTCCAACCAAGACGACGTGCTCGCACATTCGTTCGATAAATCAGTCATCCTCCTAGGAAAAGATGCTTTTGAGGAGGGGGAGGACAAAATCGAAAGTCGTCTCGCAAAAGTTGTATTGACGAAAAAGAGGGAAAACATGAATTAAATTGAAATTACCATGTTGTAAGATATGGAATGAGAGACCGCTCTCTCTAAATTAACACAGTCAGTTATCAGGTGGAAGAATACTGTTTACTTTGTTGAAGGTATACCAGCTACAATGTTAGTTTCATATAGTTGATTCAAATCATTGAAGGTGGAAATAAACTGTAGTTTGCCAGTTGCCACACCAACCATACGTACAAAAGGATCAACACCAAATAGTTTTTGCTCATGGCGTGACAAGGAATGCGCAATTTCTTGTACACTTGGGAGTTGCAATGTTTTGCCTTGCAATTTTCCATTTTGCCCTTTAAATGAAAATTTATCAGATCAATTTAAATCATTGCGTAGAGACTGTAATATTCTCATGTTTATGAGCACTGAAAATGCTTGTTCCCGTTTATACATAATTATTAATATTATTTATTTGTTTTGTTTATTACATGTTTGGGTTTCATATGACCTAAACTATCGTGAGCAAGTTTTAAAAAAATCATTTTATGCATATAATCCAGACAGCCACTATTTACAAACACACGTCTCCCATCTCCACGGAGTCCACCGTGTCCATAGTATGAAGAGGTGACTTACATACATTCATACACATGCCATGATAAAGCGCGGGAATGTTAAGTGTTAATATGTTCTGGAACAAAGGATCGAGTCCCGGCCAGACTGTCTGCTAATTCAATCTCATACAATACGAATATGTAATTATGATTATTACATTAGGTTTGAATCGACACCTCGAGGTGTGGATTTCCCATCAAAAACACCGCACGACCTAAATTCCATTAGAACAAAACCGCATATTCGCCCTATATAGGTCTGAATTGGCTCATCCATTAAGCTGCAAATCGATACCTCAAAGGCACTTAACTCGAAAATACTGTTCCGTTTGTATTAAAGAATCTTAATTCATTATGTCTTCGTTTGATTACATATACATACAAAGACCATCAGGTCAATATCCTTATTCAGGAAGTAAGACAAGATATGATTTTCAAATAAGAATATTATTCACTTAGTGCAAAGGGTCACTGTACATTTCTATACCACAAGCAATATACATTTGACATACACCGACGAGAAAGAATTCGAACTGATGTAAGGCTATAGGCCTTAACTTACATAGATATTCAAATTCGTTTCCTAAAGTATGTCAGTAATAACATGTGTCAGTGGCGGATCCAGGGGGGCGGCCCCCTCCCCCTTGAGAAAAAAATCATGTGAAATCACGTGATTTTTACCTTTTTGGGGGGTTGGGCCCCCCCTGGCACTCAAGGGGGGGGGGGTCCAAATTTTAACATTTTCGAGGACCAACAAAAAAATTGTGCTCACTAACCCCCCGTGATCAGATATGATTAATCATGTCATCTAACATTATTCGTGAAAGGGTAAATATGCAATTGATTCATGATGGATACTCTCATGGCATAGTACAATAGGACTGAATATAATATTTATGTACAACTTTTGTTGTATTCCCCTCGAGACTTGAGAATTTGAAAACAATTAACAAACAAACAAACGGAATGACACATCTGATCAGGGTGGGCCCGATTTTGTCTGGGAAAGCGTGTGCAGTACATGTATCGAATAAGTCTCATCTTATCATCTCGTGGTGTCCGATGACCTCTCAAGTTTCATGTCTGCATGATGTCTTATTTTTCAAGCGATATCCTTCAATAAACCAAAGTCCGACTGCGCTGCTGCGTGGAAGCAGACGATCATATTTCGCCCGATCGATCGATGGTCGCGCACTATGCTAAGTACGCGCGTGATCGTTGAACAGCGGACGGGTTTCCTGCGACCACGGCATCCGACCGTAGATCAAACACACCTAGCGATGGGCTGTCACGGCTACATTTATTTAGCCATATCCAGTGTCGTGTCCATGGATTATATTAGAATCCACGGGATGCCTTTTTAAAGGGGAATAGAGATCACAAATTGATTTATCTGGAGATCTGGCATGTCGCCCATCTCTCCTGCATGTTTGCAATCATAATACACTCAGAAATCATACAGAATAGAGATGGGATGGAAGAGACGATTGCAGCTCATGCAAAGAGGATCAAGAAGTTGTTTGTGGAGAAGGGAACAAGAGTCTTGCTCTCTTTCTTCTCAGAATATCAGATTCCAGTAATCTCCTCCGTGATGAATAGCTGACATCTCGTAGCCATCGTTTTGGGGGTAGGATAATGATGAATTAAAACGTTACAAGTCGGGGTGGGTGTCCGGGATCGGAAAATGGAATTGGGTTGAAAAAAAGGCTCAATTCAAGTAACCAACGTAACGCCATACCTTCCATTCTGAAATACAGTAATGTACTTGTGATTCACATCGTAAAATGATTTTGACAAATTGATTGAACCGACCCTCACCAGGCTTACCACGGTTCATCTAAAGCGAAATCCTAAACGTGATGAAGTACAAGGTTATCAGGTTTTGATTTGTTTTTTTCATCCTGAATTCCAACATGACATCCTTGAACATGGCATTTGACCTTTCAGGATTCATTCTGTCGCACGTTGTAGATGTACATTACCTTCATGAGAAAGGTCACCAGAGTATAGCAATTCTCTTGGATGTTTTTGTATAAAAAGATCATAAAATGATAAATATTCTTTTATACTATCTTTCGTAGATATTGCTACAAAATGCATATAACTACCTTTGAATAAGCTAATCATTAACTAACTAAAGCAATGCAGCTGCCAGCAATAGTATGAAGTCAATCACACTCATGCAAAATGCCTCGACAAAAATAATTATGATCGTGTTTGTTCTGACAGATTAATTTGTGTTTACTTTGTACCAACAGATACTCGAAAGTAACATCATTTTATTTTGGTGGGAGGGGAGGGGGGAGGCGAAAGTGCCCTTGTTCCCATCCCAGCAAGCTAAGTTCGTGCTAGCGGCTCATGTCGTTCTCATCTGCTTATAATTTATACAATCAAAATTCGTAATAAATTCAAGATTGTGCTGCAAATTATCGCGGTTACCTTAAAGTGACTTGGTAACATTGTTGAAGGTTGATGGAAAAATGTGTAATTTTCGTTTAGAATGTTACTCATTATATTCCTTCTACTGTACTAACTAACCCTCTGACATGCAAACACTCCTGAAAAAAAATCTCAAACCACAAAGATATCTATGGTTTTCTTCGAAGGCGTCACTGTGCAACACCCTCTAACACTAATAGTAAATTCTCCCAACCATGTTTGAATTTTTCCATGATAATAAGACATGTAACAAAACTCTTTCAACACTAAAATGTCTGGGATGGTGCATGTATTCATTGCTTTGTGACGATTTACATACACCTAACATGTAATTAAATTGTAATAATATAGTTCAGAGAATTGAGGAATCGTTCAGATCAGTTTTCCCCAAAAGTAATGGTCTGTTTCACTCAAACTTTCAGATTATTGTTAATTGTACATCTAGCATTGAATTAACTACCTTAGCACCATTTTCTCTCGTCTGAACAATGTTACCATGTCCCTTTAACAACTCTTACGTCCTATTAAATGATGGAACTGTTTCAAATGTTTCCCTTTTTTCATTTAGGTCCAGGATTGGCTTTCATTGCTTACCCTGAGGCTATTACTCAGATGCCTGCTTCCACCCTCTGGGCTGTACTCTTCTTCCTCTGTCTCCTAGTCCTGGGTATAGACAGTCAGGTGAGGACATGAATGATTTACACCCGTTCTGCTTGAGATATTCATCGTAGTTGATGTTGATGATGTTGTTGGTAGAGTTGGTTCTTATAGTCTTGGGTAAAGCCCACCGCATACTCAATGATCATCCTCCGATCCGATTTTCGAAGAATTGGCAATTAAATTATATATATAAATCTAAACGAACACCATCATCCTGAGTTAGGTTCGAAATAATGATGAAAATACTAACAATATTGTATTTTTTTTCTTAAGCTTTCTGATGAGAATAAAAGCTGAAACTGAAATAACCACCACCACCACCACTCGGCTTTAAATCGTAGACAATCGCACTACTGGTCTTAAGTCACCACGATTTTTAATCGACTTCGCTTATTTTCCTCAAAGAAAGTTTATAATTTCTTGAAACTGAGATTTTATTTATCATATATTTAAATCTGATCATTAAGATTTTAATTGTTTGAATGTTCATATCAAATGCTTTTGCAAATTCTTCCAACATAGGAACGTAGTCAAGTCGTGTTATGTGCGGTTGGCTTTAGTCCAGAAACTAGGGTCTACCAATTTGATTAGGATATTGATGATGGCGGCATTATACTCATATAGTTCTGGGCTTTCATTTTCCTGTTTAATTTTATCCTTTGGTCGTTACCCCCTCATGCACGGTGGATTTTCATTTTTGGCGTTTTCGGTGATGTTGCTGTTTGAAGTTTTGATCGTTTGTTTTATACAATTTATTAGTTTGTACTGTCTGTGCCACAGGTCGTGGTGGTGGTGGTAGTGAGAGAAGTGAAACCAGTGGTGGAACTGATTGCGGTGTGGTGATGTGACCTTAGTACTGGCTTGCTGATGTCAGAATTCGTTTAAGTTTGCTTGGATATAAAACATTTTGTAAAAGGATAAGTGATGTTGATGATGATGACCCTAAATTGATATGTTGATAAATCATTTGTTACGTACTTGTCTATAGTCCCCTTAGTGATGTGAGAATCGATGTTTGCGAGAAAGAAATCTGATTTTTTTCAACTAAAGATTTATTGGTTTTGTCAAGAATGTTGTTGATAATAATGTATTCTGTTGACAGTTGTTATATTAGTAGTGAATACAAACATGAATGTTGCACTTGCGATCTACCCCAGTTAAAATCTCCTGTACGCAAGGGAAAACACTGTAAAACATGAACATAATAATACAAAAGGGCAATTAAATCTATATGAGAATTGATAAATAAACCGCTTATAACATACGAACTATTAAAAAAAAATAAAGTTGTTGGAAATACGGAACTCAAAATGTACGTCATCTGATTCTCTATTATATATTTGCTAGTGATCGTTGAAGTGCCTCTTACTCCCGACCTGCATGTATTGCCGTTCATGTCATGTCTTTTATTCCTCACTTCACTTTACTGCGTTGTTGAATAATATATCGCTTTGACAGGGATGAGATAGTAAGGAATACGGTTAAATCCAATACATGTATCTCAAATGTGATGTTCAACAACACAGATACAGACACAGATAGGCACCGTACAAGGTGTTGACGAAGTTCCCCAAGGAAGCGTACTAGCCCCTTTAGGTGTTCCAATTGCGCCATCTCGAGGGGAGATAAGGGATTTTGGGGTTTAAGACAAGATATCTAGGTTTCGGGTCATGCTCATTCTTTGTCAGTTTGTTCTACTCTTAGACTTACTTCAGGCCATTAATGCGATAACATTTATGTTCAGGTCATTACAACGTTTTAATATTAAATTGAGACAAACGAATAGACACGGGATTTGCTAAGTCAGCAGGGGATTTTCGAGTTCGAGATTCGACCCAATAGATCTCATTAATGTACTACCCTCATCATTTCATTAATATCAAATCATCTTCGAGGGTTTTATCATTATAATGCAGAATTGCAGATAAAAGAGAGTCGAGGATTTGAGAAAGAGTACACGTTAAATTTACACCTCTTTATACGATTGGGAAATTAAATGAGTACCGAAATAAAAAATGACATCTTTATAGATGAGGTCGATACATTGGAGAAAAGTTGGGTCCCAAATGGTTGAAAGATGGATTGTTGGGTTCCAAACGGTTGAAAGATGGATTGATGGTTTAAAAATGTCCTTTGGCTATCTGATAATGATGAAGTGGGTTAGTGGGATTGCACATGCGCTAAAGTGAAAATGAAAACGCTTCTCGTGTCAGATGAACATTGGGCGTAGCAAACGCGATGAATAATTTATGAAACGAAAACGATTTGTTCTGCGCGTCATCAGTTATTGCTTAATTCAAAAAGCGCATTAAGGGATAAAGGCCGCTCATCAAACATAAACGAAAAAAGAAATATTTACTGATATTTAAATATGGATCTTTTCCGTCAACCATAGCACTTTGGTGTTGCGTGGTTTTTGATGAATAGGTGACTCCACGAGGACATACCTGTCATGTTCACGATTAATCTCGCTTTTATGAGCATGTATTTTCATTCATAGCAAGGGACTGATCGTCCATCTCTATTTTGACGGCTTGTTTAGACGAGTTATTCATCCTTCAAACTGTCAGAGAAGACAGTTTAGGGCCCGTGACGTCATTTGTCAAAGACGCCGATGGGTAAAAACTCGTAGTGGAGTGGTATACGGCGTCGATATTATGGTGAAGTCAAAGAGCAAATAGATAGTAGAGTTAGATATCATCTTACACAAGTCTTGTGTCTTGAAAGTTGTATTCGTCTTTAAGAATTGTGTCAAGTTTGTCGGAGTGACCGCTTTACATTTCACTCATTCCATCTAAGTATTTCAGATATAGGCTAAGTTTACATACCATTTGAATGGGAGCGTAGAAGAAACTTGCCGATAGTTTACAATTTACCGGCGAGGGTTAAAAAACTTCCAAATTTTACAACAAAAATTGTGTCTTTGCCGATGTCCTTATATCTTGTCATTCCGTTGGCAGATGTTTTTTTATTGTTGCTGTGCAGCCTGATTGGTTGCCTCCATATTTGTAAAGCTGTATATAATGGAATGTTTAACCTATTTATCGAGCGCATAATGGTTGGGTCATTAAGAAATGTAATTATATGCTATGATTACTAGGTAATCTAAACGGAAAAAAGAAAGAANGGAATAATAATGTGAAATAGAGCTTTGTCTGTTTGATATATATTTAAACTAAATTGAATGAGTAAATCAATAATTAAATGCAAGAGACGACGAATTTGAAAGTATAGGTCAAACAGTAATATAGATATATCTATATTTAGTCGTCAGCCGACAATGAATAATTCTATTCGTGCATGGCAAATTACCACAGCTTATACGATATATTATTTACTGACATGCCTTTCTTGGTAGAATTTTCTCGCCTCGTCGAACACCATGAAATATTTATGGAGATATACCTTGCAAATTGTACGTTTATTTCCTCGCCGTCACAAATTGCTTTACACGTGTAATATGCATTTTCCGCAGTTTAATGTTACTGATACATCGTTGATTTATAATTCATATATTCCATATAAAGTGAGCCTGGTGTGTGCAAAGATCAGGATTAGGTCATCTCTAAATGCTCAGAAAACTGTTATGGCATCTTTAAACAAAATCATAAAGGTGTCGCGGTGATGTGGTTTTAGTCCTTAAATATATGTGATTAGGAACCTATAAGTCTCTGATGTGACGTTTAGTTCATTTTATATCATATTCACGTCATGGGCGGATTCAATAGTGTGTCAGTTCGGCCGTGCGCCCCTTAAAGAAAAGAGATCAAAATGCCTCGTCGCTTAATAAAGAAATACTCCTGTATACCCTCTTAGATATCACTTGGGGGTTTGACAATGCGCAAACAGCCCCTGCCAAGGGAGTCTGGAAGAGCACGGTGGATTTTGCATGAATGTGGGTAAAGAATTCGGCCAATCCTTTCTGACAGGCCTACTTTAAACAAGCCAACCTTATAAACATCACATCTCGATATACCTCTTTCATACGAACAAAGAAACATTGTTTCAATTTCCCTTATAATAGATGTTCTTTTTTTCCTCCATTTTCCCCCTATTTTTTACACTGTCTTAATAAATATTTATGTTTTCTTTTTATTTTCGTTTTCAGTTTGTGGGCGTCGAGGGCTTCGTAGCGACGATCGTAGACTTGTTTCCTAACACCCTTCTGAAGGGATATCGTCGTGAAATCTTCTGTATCTTCGTATGTTTGTTCTTCTGCATCGCTGGGATACCCATGTGTACTTACGTAAGTCATTAACACATTAATATTTCCCCATTATTTCTAGTTATTTTATTTATTCTTTCGTTGATATTAGGGGGAATTTCTCAATTTCTTTATATTTCTTACTTTCTATTCTGTTATTAATGGAAAATGAAATCTCACGAAATCCAACGAAACCCATACTGTTTGAAGCTGCAAAGGATTGATATTCGACATATAGATTTTGTTAAAAAATAATAGCAGCTCTGTAATTTAAACAAATATTATAAAGAACGTCCTGGGAGTGTTTCATAAAGCTGTTCGTAAAGTTACGCATGACTTTACGAACGACTTGTATATGAAAAGCCAAATGGGATGCTCAATCATTATTAACTGCATCAACTAAAGTTGATCTGTGCAGATGTAGATTAGCATTTTTATAATAGCAAACATTTTTAATGCAAAGTATATTTTTTGCCATAATTTAATTGAGTGTATTGGAAAATGTTTGAAATATCAGAAAAACTTTGGGCATCCTATCTGGCACTTCATTATTTATACAAGTCGTTCGTAAACTCATGCGTAACTTTATGAACAGCTTTATGAAACACCCCCAGACCAATGTACATGTCATACATCTGCAAGAATCTTCTGCAATGGAGGAGGCAGATTATCGTAATGAATAGCTTTTTTGTAGTCCGCAAGATTCATTTACTTTCAAATCATTAATATTTTCTGGTCTTACAATCAGACAATGCAAAACTACTTAAGCCAGTTTCCCTTGAAATATAATTCCATGAGGACCCTATACCAAATCTCAAGTTTAGCATAAGCAGTGTGGAATTTCAGAGAAAGTGTGAAAAGAAGTCAATGCAGGGAGAACAACGATATAGTACATTAAATTTGGATTGCAAAAGATTCAAAGTTTTGGAAAGAATCAGAAAGAAGATAATATGCCTGTAGTTGGCTGAGGGATACAGAAGTATGATTATGTACATCTTTGCGCATCTAGATAAACTTGAAATGCAAGTACTTGACTCTATATTGACGGGGAAAGTATCCCTGTAATCATATATCCATACCCAACACCAGGCTACTGGCATAAGACCTGACTCGGAAATTCCAGTTGCTCGGGGGGTTTAGCACAGAAGGCCATCACGATATTGCAATGTCTAAACTCGAAAGAGTAGAGAGAAAGACGAACCACCCATTCCCAATATATGTTAGCCACGATATAGAGGAGATCGATTTACCAATTCATGGCGTTTTTCCCGCCGTTTTGGCCATATCACATTGCGCCGAAAGTGCGCCATAATAAGATCAAAATTAATAATAGAGTTCGGATCTGCGGTTGGCAGCGTAAAAAGTACACCCATCTTTGCTGTTTCATGTTAGGTAGAATGGCGATTGGAAAGAAGCATTTCATTACTACAGCAGCCGCAAAATAGAGGGGATAACAAATATCCTTTATTGAAAACATTGTTCGATAGCTCTTATACGAATTGAAAGAGCCGTCCATACGTCAACTAGAAGCTGTGATATACGTGTATTTATCAGGTAAATGCGCTAAAATGTAAAACTTAAATTGTTGACTTGCCTTCCTTCATTAGAACTGTATCCCCTTGACCTCGTAAAAGTGTAAATTGTATAGCTTGGCATAAGAAGAGAAAACGGAGGATTTACAGCTTCTCAAGAAATCAATTAGGAAAAGATTGTGACGGAAAACATAAATTGCCTTTGTGCCCATTATCCGAAAGTATTAAGCAGCATGTAACAAATTGACACCAAGAAACAAAGAGCATACTAGTATTGCGCTATGATATTGGAGCATCGCCATTATAAGGAACGCTCACGATTCTCAAAACATGTATTGACTCTGCGCACATTGCACAGTTAGTTAGGCTGAGAAATAAAGAAGACAAAATGGAAATGCCCCAGTGAAAAATAATTTCCATGGTGACTCTTTTAAGGCACACTTAATAATGAAGCTTTGGCTATTCTTAACCATGGTCAATAAGCTTTGGCTATTCTTAATCATGGTCAATATTATGACATAATGAAATTAACGTCATTATATGTGTTTTCGATTTTCATGTTGTTACATCCATGCATCTTCCAAAGGGCTCGATACAGCATGAAAATGACTTTAGGGGCGCCTAGGGACCACATCAAAAGGTGGTCTGAGACAGGCTTGCTTTAAAGCGATCTCCAGCCTTACATGTACAGCAATAACGGTACTCGGTACTTGATAATTATGTCTGCGCGCCCCCAGATACGTTTAGATATTAAATTTTGGTCTATGGTCTAACATGGGTTTAGGAATGCCAGACACAGTGCTGTAAGCATGTGATTAATTGACATTTGATTTCCTCATTATATTTCATGACACTGCAGGGAGGCATGTATATCTTCCAATTGTTCGACTACTATGCAGCCAGTGGGTTCGTTCTTCTGTGGGTGTCTATGTTTGAGAGCATCACCATTGGATGGGCTTACGGTAGGTCGAGTATATGGAGATGTATCTCCATGGGTGAACGATGTAGAGATGGATAGGCTTGTGGTATAATGTCGAGTCATACGGGAAGGATGGAACATGTTGACGTGTACAGATAAAGTTGATGTAGAGAAGAGTGAAAGTTTTACAGGGGAATGAAAGACTAACAGGGGAAGGTTGGAAGTTCAAGGTGGACTGATGGATATACTGAAGGAGGAAACGTTGACTCAAAATGTAGGAGGGAAGGATGGAAGATTGTGAACTGGATTGAAAGATAGACGGGTTCATAGGCGGCCCTAGAGTATTTTGTGAGAGGAGACAAAATGTCTAAGTGAGTGCTGACAATAAACTGACAAATACCCCCCCCCCCACTAATAAAAAATATTTTTTAAAAATCACAATTTTGATATAGATTATTATGTATTTCAATGGATTCTCATGATGGAACCATCAAAATAAATGCAGTACAAGGCAAACGTTATAGAACATGATATGACTTATCCAAACGACCCAAGCTAAGTATTACCAGGGGTTGTAAGCCATTTACTCTTAAGACTGATACAAGGTTTCCCCCTTGACAGCCCTTTGGGATCCAAGCATGGGTGTCATCCCCTAAGGGGAGCCTGGCCGGCTAAACGTGAGTTTAGCCTCCCCAGTTTAATATTGGATACTGACGAATATTTTCCTTGGACCTTCTGAAGAAGAAAACAAAATTGTCAAGCACTCCAGAACAAAAGTTATAGACTGAGGACATATTAAGACAACCTAGCCGGCTGGCCCATGCCAAATATTACCAGGTGCCAGAGTCATGGGGCTTTAACAGCCCCCTTTTTTATGATCATTTGGATTGATCTATATAATTTTATCTTACAGGATTGATCTATATAATTTTATCTTACAGGTGGATTTCGCTTCATGAAGAATGTAACTGAGATGTCTGGGGTGAAATGGATTTCCCCTTACATGGTAACAGCCTGGATTTTCCTCTCCCCACTCTTCACTTTTGTAAGTAACCAATAATTTCATATTTCATTATGTGAATAAAATGTGTATTCAAATTCTTATCGTTCTAACGTGTTTCGGATGGTGACTTGAAAGGTCGGTCCCCAGACGCAAATCATCGTATTTGATTGATACACGTCTGTGACACCCGATTACACTGATTAATGAAGAAAAATCACCAAAAAGATCATTCTTATATCTTTAAAAAAGAAAAATTCCCACTGAAACTATACGAGACAATCCATAGGTTAACGATTGAATAGGGGGAAATTGTATCAAGACATAACAGAAGTAAAGAAAGAAAATAATATCAGCTAAGGTTAAGCTGAATTATCAACTTTCAGTTGCTTAAATGGGTGATTTTTCGTTTGTCCTCCTTGTTTGGCAAATTCTCAAATTGTTCATCGTTTTTGGAGAAGTATTAATTAGTTATCTTTTCTTTTCTTCTTACTGTTTGAATTTTCTTTTGTGAATCATTGAGTGCGTCTTGTTCATTTCTCCCCTATCTCACAATTTTTTATGTATTAGGTTTTCGTGCCGACATTATACCCGAAACATTCAATCAATTATGAAACTGACTTGCCGTGACATTGGGCCAAATGAACAGGTCTTTTTTGCGTATCACGATCAAAGAATATCACTTCCAGCTTAATTCAAGCCAAGTCTGGATCGTTCGAACAAAAGTTCATTCTTTTATTGTCAACGTATTTGCTAACTACTTTGTCATTGAACTTCATTTCATTTGTTATTTGTATAAACATTTCATGTAGGCTTCGTTTGGCTTTCCTCCAAAATCAATTTGATGCTATTTTTAGGGTACACGTGGAACACATCTTTGGAAGATATTGATATAAAGGCTAATATTCTAATCCACAGACGCAATCTGTTGTAATGTAACTGGTTTGCAATAATCTCTCAAGGCTAATACAATTATCATACTGAACTACAGCGGAAATTAGTTGTATCATAACACCATATCACATGGTTATTATGTGCGAATTTTTGCTCAATTCGCAGCCAAATCTGAATGTTGATCTGAACAAAACACTTTCACTTTTAGTAATTCATGTGATTCTTTGAGGTAGAAATCTATTTCACTGTGAAAAAGATAAAGAGACATCAACATCTTTTTAAAGATGAAAAAATAATTACCACGATTACTTTCTTTAGCACTCTCAAAATGGCTCATTTATATATTCACTCTCTCAGATGCACAAGAATAAATGAATGAATGATCCTACAGTGCTAGATCCACAATTGTTTGTGGGGTGGGGGGAGGGGGAGAGCTGAGGGCCTTGAATTTGAGTCGAAACTCGACATAAATATTTTTTTAAATAATGTACATGCATCTGGAGGGAAGAAGTGTCCCAAAAGGGGACATTCAGATCCACCTGCATGCACCCATCCTTCTATAACCTTTCCACATAATCTTCCCTCTAACAATTCAAAAGCTCTTCAGACAAACAATCATAATATGACAATCTTCCTCTCTTGCAGGCCATCTTCATCTTCAGTCTTGTGAAGTACAAACCCTTGACATACAACAACACGTATGTGTACCCATGGTGGGGCTACATGATCGGCTGGATCCTGGCTCTCATGACCATGCTCAACATTCCCGTTTTCTTCTTTTACCAGCTCATCTTCAATGCTAAAGGAAACCTCATCGAGGTAAGATAGACCCGTCCCGGTTTAATGTTTGGATGGGAACACCGTTTTCAGATCAAGGGTGCTCTTTATCTTTGTCCTAGCGGAAAATTTATTTTGGGAACAGATTATGTTCTGTTAATGTGATTGTGCATTTTAAAGGATTGATATCGAAACTTAATCTATTGAAAAACAAGTGTCAAATAAAAGAGATGAATGGTAATATAGCCACTTTTAGAACTGGTTTGACGCTTGTTATTTTTGCATCCAGATTTTTATTATCTGTCAATTTGTCTTTCTTAATCTGTAAAAAGCCAGGTACATTATTAGGTAAACCATCAGTAGTTGATTTAATTTAGATGTAGAATCAATAACTTACCCAAACCATGTAACATTATATGCTCAATGGTTATGCGTCGGGAAGGGGATGGGACTTGATCATATGAATCGAGTGAATGTTAATTTTGAAAGTAATATTGCAAAAATTATGTAGGCAAAACCATTAGCAATATCGGCATAGTATTCGTATAAAATTTGTTTCGCCTTTTACACATGCCAGAGACTTGGATTTACAATCTTCCCCTTTATTCAAAATGGTGTAGCAAAAATTTTAAAGAAAAATCTCTGGATTATAATATTTGTTTAATCAATGTAACGCTCAAATGTTGTTGTTTTATTTAATTCTCCAGCGATGGAACATCCTCACCACACCCTACCTGCCCCATTGTCGCAGTGACACGGTGAACGCTCCCAACGTACACGTGGTCGACCCGATCTTTTCAAACATCGAACTCGGTCACAACAACCATGCCGACGTGGAAGTCATCAAGAACGGTGACGCCGACATGCCCGCTGACATGGCCCCGCCACCCTACAACGAGTCCGTCGGAATACAGACCTATGATGCAACGGACAGCGTCTAAAGCAGTCAGTCACGAGACTAGTTGAAATGTAGAACTTATGGTCATGACAGCGCTACCTACGTTTCATCTATGACAGGGCATGTCTGAACTTTTAACCAATTACAGCCCTCCTTATCTACGTTACAGGGTAGATAACAATTTGCCTATAATATATCATTCAGTGACTGTGATTGGGTATTGCAGTCATTATGACTTTGGCTTTCGACTCGAATTACTTTGCGACTTGCGATGCAAGTGCAACATTAGTCTTCGAAGAATATACCCTCCAAACACGTATAGAAGATAAAAGGTTGATAGAAATTGCAAACTACATTCGCTCTAGTTTCCAATTATGTATACGTAACTAACAACCAAATAATACGACTTATTGCAGCTCTTATTAACTTGAATAAAAATCAAGTTCTGATAATGCATAATTTCTTCCTTCTGTAGAAAGAGAAAGCAATACGAGTTGCTACCTAAATGCAACAAAAGTTAATCAGGATAATTATGTGAACTAAATAATCACCGAAAATGATTATGTTTGATGTCCCTATATTATGCTATCCGTATTGTCTTTCTTGTCTTATATTGCAATCATGTATGCATAACATATAACAAGTAACATATAGGTTTGCATTTTATTATCATTTGATCATAAGAATAATAAATTCTTGAGTAGAATTATATTAATGATTGATCAAATTATAGACATTCCGAAAGAAGGGCCTGAATCATGCGATGATAATATGAGAAGAGAGAAATTATTGCAATAAATAAGAACTTAATTGATTCTGCATGGAAATGAAATAAATTGGAAGAAGAGTATGACTTGCCACATAATTTGTAAATAATTGATGTTGTGAATGTCCTCATAGTTTCTGCTCTTATGCAACTGAATTACTATGTTATTTCTATGTGCACATAATTGTCGTGCTGCAGATTTCTTGATGTACAAAATTGCTGCCATTGCTTATGTAGAAAAAGCTGCTCAACCTATGGGTTTCCTTAAAAGGATACTTTTTATGATGTATACACTGTAGTTTGAAATTTACCCCATCACATATTTTAACAACTTGAAACATAAATTATGTTTGTGTCTTGACTATATATGAACATCCACAACCAAATTTACCGAGATTTTGATAAGAGAAAGAATATGAACTAGCCTCCGGATGGTTAGTGCAATTCGGTTCATTGTAAGGATGTTAAATACAGACAGTAATGGTCATGGATCACTAACTTTCATGAATTTATATTCGGTTTGGGTGAATCGATGAAGTGAATGCTTGAGTTTTGCTCAAAAGCACCGACTCCCGTTGCCAGCGAATACTCGATAAATGCACGCCTTGATTCTTGAGCGCCCTCTGTGTACAAGAGGGGAATTATTTGTGAAATACTAATGCAAGTGAGACATGATTCGGAGTCACGAAAATTAAAAAACAGAGCGAAAAAATGTATTAAGATTCAAACCTTGATTAAATCCCCCCCCCCGCACTATGGTAAATTATGTTAACTACCTTACTTGTATGCGAGAATATGTTGCAAGTACAGCATTTAATCAAAAAATTAAAAAATTATAATAAATCAATATTGCTGAACAATTTTGTTCCACTGATGCAATGACTAAACTTGGGGTTTGATAATTAACATCTGAAATAATTTGACAATATATATTTCATAGTAATACAGAAATGATTATCACCTTAAATGTTTAACCCACCTTATCGGTAACCATGGTAATAGTTGTTTATTACTCCTGTCTCTTAATTACTCTTCAATCACAATTTTGTATCAAAATGAAGAAATCACATATTTTTTAAAGTCGAGTGTCAAACTAAATGTTAGAACTAGTCGTGAAATTGGATGACTTATAAACGTGTAACTAAATACATGTACATAATAAGGATGTGTTTTCTTTGAAGAAAAAAAAATGTACATAATGATATATAAAAAGAAGAAATGTTTGAGGTGATGGTAATAATAAACAAAAACAGGCTTCCTACTGTCATATATGTCGTTTATAATGCAAAATATTATTTGTTACAATTTAAGTGGTGTACACTGTCTGTAATCAAGTGTAAATTGGGTAATCTGGGTTTAAACATATAGAAACAGCTCACTCTTTGAGCTTGATTAACACCAGAATAAATGCTTTCATGCTACATTTATTTTGAAAGGTATGTTTTACAGTAGAAATGTAGCATTGACAATGTAGTCAGCTCTCAAGTATTACAATTCAAAACTTATTAAGATTTCTCTGTAAATTGCGTGGTTTTCCTGAATCTGTCACATCTATTTCCTCCTTATTTTGTATTTGACCCTTCTCTTTTGAACGTGTATATTGAAATTCGGTTTATAGTCAATATTGTTTATACTTTAGAACTATCTTGATACAACGCGGACGTTCCCTGTTTAATCTTAAATCACGTCCAAGATTGCTGCATCATGCCAGTTAGCGAAGAAAAGGTGTAAAGTGCTTTCTTTCGAAATTTTATATGATGAATGACTGATGTTTTATTTGGAAATAATGTTTTAAAAGATGTTGTAATGAAGGAGGGATTTTATATAACGGTACTAACTATTCAAAATTTACAAGTATGTCGTAAACGCACAATTCACCTTATTGACCAACGACCACATGACTATTGCCCGTCGCACTGTCATAATAAAATTTTCGTAGCTAAACCTGATTATGCCAAAGTCTCATGAGCTCCTTTATTAGATATTTGGGTCAGATTCAAATAGATCTTTTATTTCTTGTGATATACCTCATTACTCTATGATCAAACAAAGATCTATGCGTGTTACGTTTGTCTGATTTTGCTACAATCATTGTGTTGATATTTGAATTTAACAAACATTGGTATGCATTGCCGATTATATTTATACTCTCCTATCAGATTTTGCTATATATGCCGTCACAAACATTTAGAGTTCGATACTTAGTACATGAGATGAGGCATATATATATATATACATATATATATGTATGTATAATCCACACACACACACACACACACAATATTTGCAAATATCTGTTCTAATTTCAAAATCATTCCATGCATGCACACATGAATTTTAATATCACTTTGGTAATAGCCTTATAGGGGCTTTTCTTACGAGGATTGCGTGGAAGTTTACTGTGCTAGGTCATATTAGGCTGAAACAGTTGCGTCTTAAGAACAAAATAAGTCTCACTGACAAAACAAACAGAAAAGAATGAAAAAAAGAGGCCTGAAGTTTGTAGTACATGTACTACTCTGCCAAATTACACCGAATTTTGTGTATGGCGTATAATGGTTATAGTTTTCGTTTGTATAAACAATTTGCAGTGTTATTTGATATATGAAGGTGCACTCTAAATTAGGGAATTTGTTGTGAAAATGTGCTTGTGTACACATTCATAAATTTTATGCTTCCCCATTTTGTTGCTTCTGTGAGAAGGAATTAAATCAAGTTTGTATCAAATTGTTTTCAAAGGATTCTCATGTACTGCATAACAAGCAGCCCTGACCAATTACCTACCATACTTTTTGATGATATTGAACTTTTATTCAATCCCATTTTTGTGTGAAAAGTAATATATTTTGATTTGAATGTGTTTGTTTAGTTGATTTGTAGAATAGGTTGTGATGTTCTTCTTCTTTTTTCCGCAAAATACACGAGCAGACATTATGATGTCATGATTGTACCGATATCCGTTTCAAATTTTGTTTGGTATGAAACATGAAAGCACCTTGGATTATTGTCATGCGAAGGGTTACTCCTCCACGAAAAACGCTGCTATAATTACATTGCAAGGCTACTGAGATATGCAAATAATAATAATACTTTTCTAAAAAATGATTATATTTTTAACAAATATGTTATCATTGCCAAATCAATACCAAATGCACATTAAAAGTGCGTTCAAACTATTTTTAAATCAAAGTGTAATACGACGAAAACGAATGCAATTTCTATTTTTAAAAAAGTCCTTATTATTGTCACACGGCTAGATTGTCCATACTTTTCGGAAGACATTTTAAGATAGATTCGAGGATTGAAACATTTATATTTTCTCCAGTGGTCTTGTAAGTACATTGTAGCAGTGAAATGATCGAGTGGTGAATTTGAAACAATAAAAACGACAATTGTATCAGAAATATGCCTAATTTTCTTTTTCATTTCATTCAAGTTTTGCAATCTGCATACTAGTATTCGGTGTATAATGGAATAGTGAATACAGTACAATAATCAAGTAAATAATATGCAAGTGTGTTTACGAAAAATCCCCAAATATTCATTTGCTTGATATAAAAAATAGTGTTGAAAATACAATGTACTCGATTGCTAATATGTGATAAGATTTATTCCCCTCAAGAGGTAAACATATTTCTTTAGTCTTATGTCTGTACATAAGTCCCAAATTATAAGCATATGCCCAATATGTACAGAAATCATATTGGCACATCGTCATGCCAATAAGAGTACTTCAATTGAAAAGTAAACGTTCATTACTTTCAATGGAATATATTTTGCTTATCCGCTCATAAATTGTGAATAATGATTTTTTTGTAAAACCATACATTTCACACCGTATACCTCACGATCCGTCCATTCACGCTCCCCTCTGATGCTCGCTCTCTCGCCATACCCCCTTCTCTCTCCCTCACTTCCCCCTCTCCCCCTCTCTCTATCTCTCCCTTCCTCTCTCTCTCTCTCCCCCTTCTTCGCCCTCTCTCTCTCTCTCGGACCTCCTCAATTATCTAATTCTTTATCTCAAAAAAAAGAATCAAGAACTAAGAAAATGAAACAATAGCAAATACAATCTGTGTAAACTGTACAGGATTGTAGATTTTTAATACAATTATTGCATGGGCTTTGAAGGAAAAGGGATGTTTTCAAGGCACTATTGTGGAAGAGAAAGTGAGCATTGAATCAACAATAAATAAAATATTAATCATAAATTGATTATCGAAAGCATAAAGTGAGCCTCAAATATTGATTCGAGCAGTGGTCTTAACGGTACATAGCGAAACCAAGTCGGCCTTTCTTTTACCTTACATATCACGGATTTGATAACAGTCCCATAATCATTTTTGAGTTTACATGTACATTGCGTTTCTTTGCTTCGTCAACATGCAATGTCAAATTGATTATAGTTTAAATGCATCATCAAAAATAATAATATTATTTCAAAATATGTATGAGGATAATGCTGCAAAAACATCACTACTGCATTGATGCTCGTATCACATGTAATCAAACATAATCAATGACGTGGTCAATTACGTCATTTTTGTACAAACTGTTTAAATAATTATCAAGAAAATACACGTTGCAACGAAAGATCTTATCATGCACAACAATCATTATTTAGTTTTATTACAGACTCTTTGACTGTGACGTGCATTATGAACACGAACATGGTTGGATGTGGTGTATGTAGTCTAAAACGTGTAGCCATGAGATAAGGCTCCTAAATTAAATCACAAGTCTGATTATATCATTAGACCAGGAACGACCTCTCAATAATAAATGAGGCTAATACCAAACATTTAAGTTCATAATCCGCTATTTGACAACTGTCACACAACTGGATTTTCTAGATATATCCGTGTAATACTACGCTAATTCGACATTTCCGCTCGAAACAAAATCAAATATTTCACTGCTTCCTGCGTTCCGAATACCATTACTCGTTCATGTTCATGTACACTGTGTTTATCTGGATTCAAATGACACTTGATGCTTCTACAAATCTTTGGGACTAAAAGTCATTATAATAAAAGACGCACAGGCATGCCATAAAATTAATGTACAATAATTAGAATAAAAAGTCCTACTTGAAATTTGAGGAGGGGGTTTTAAAAATTGAGACATAAATGTGATCTATGTACATAGTAAAAGAGCAAACTGCATGATCCTTTCAAAAGAAGGGACGTGGAAAACATCAACAAAAATTGATATACATAAACAAACGAACATATTTCAACAATAGCATCATATTATACAGCCATCATAAGGCAAGATAGAGCTTCAGCAAAGGCATTAAAACGATCCGCATCAATCTACATACATTATCATAATGTTTGTTTATCATTTCAAAATATTTAATAGGAAATAAGTCGGTGAAGTATTTTACGTATAGTTGGGGGGGGGGATTTCAGGGTTTTCTTTACTAATAATGCTCGTGTAAAAGGCTATTTTGGTGAAAATGAAATATGTTAAAATAACGATCTATATATACAAAAAGTGATGGAGGTGTCGACTAGCTGTCGTGGTATAGTGAATAATTCACTTGAATCTAATTTAAGTATTGAGGGTTCGAATCTCTGCCCGGCAGTCCTTTTGGCAAGATATTAGTCCTCATTTGCCACTCTCCAGATCCCTGGCAACTGCTTAGTTAATAATAATTACAGGGCCTATCAGGAAGAACAGCATTGGGCTTCACTGGGTTAGTTAATACAATTATTTAATATCAATATCGTAAAAAGCCTCTTTATGTTCTGTGCTTAATACATAAGGCACTGATGTACATGAAATGCTAATATCGACCGCGACTCTGTTCTGTAACTCTATTCGAAGAACACAAGGGTCCTCCGGATTTATAATTTGATTTAAATCCTGGCACGTTTGCAAGCCAAAGTCCCTCCTCTCCGGTGATGACTCATAACTCGGCATCCAGCATGTTCTCTGCTTGATATCACCGTGTCAAGAAAGTGAAAGTTTGATCGGAAATTATCGGCAGACTTTAGAGAGTTTCTCAGACGTCTAAGGGTTTTTCCCGCCGATGTTAACATGTAAGTCTATACATGTATGTGTTTATAATAGGACAGTAGGTGAAGTCTCTTGGTCTCTTTGTTATGAACCTGCAAGGGGGAAACAAGATGAGATAGTTTGATGTAGAGGTGCTCAAGATTATTAGCCCACAGCAAGAAAATATTTCTGTATAGAAAGTGATGCACATATTAAACCATTAACTCGTGAATTAATGATTACCGGCATGTTGTTTGATGATGGAACAAGCATGTCATTGTTTGGGGTTGGTGATGAGGCACCATTGTTCCCATAATTCCTTAAATGAGATCTCACTGGTTTTAAGGTACATGTATATAGCGCTGGTATTCCTATCAAATCACTCCTACATGTATGCGTGGAAACAATTGAGACGCTCTTCCCGATGACTATGTGAAGGTATTATCTAGAGTTCGGTGATAATGAACACATTTCAATCATAAATCAGTTTAGGTGTTCGATGCATTCTCTTCTTTCCAACTAGTGTAACTTCAATAGAGACCCAAGTACAAGAACAAACTTAGGACAGTCTTAGTTATTATTGCTGAAGCTAACAGAATTAATAAGATATGAATTGGCACTCACTGAATTCAAAGAAATAACATTTTCCCTATAAATGTATTGCACAGGGTAATGTCCTTTACTTCTGCTTGAAACCGTGTTAATAATATGTTTTGAGTGTCTAAAAATGTTTCAACATTATCTTATACACAATATAAACAGTAGACATTAGTTCTTAAAGCATCTCCTCTATATTTCTGTCCTTTCATTCATTCTTCATCGTCACTTCTCTCTACTCACCATTCAATTTGAAATCTTGACTGATCGACTTCTTCTCAGGTAGTTACTCGCCCTCGTCGATGCTCTCCTGATTAAGCTCGTCTTGGTTGGTGCTGGTGGCTTGATGACCGAAGCAGAACTCATTCTTGGCATCTGGGGTGGTGAGACGCAAGGGTTGAACATGGCAGGGTTGGTTCCTGCTCTCTTTCTCATGCTCGTCTTCCTGGCCAATGACGATGTCATATTTCGAGGCAACGTCGACGACGACCTTGCCGTGATGTGTGTCTCGGCTTCTCCCGACTTTTCGTTTCCTCGGATGGTCTCGCAGGCCGTCAGCATGTGGATGACACCGTTCGCCGGTGGTCGTGAGTCGGCATCGCTAAGTGTCATTCGTCTGACTAGACTGCGGAGCTCTTGGCTGAGTTTGCGATGGAGATGCTGATCGAGGTTGATGCTGGGGTTGGTGTTGAGGAACTTCCCAATGGGCACGGCACCATAACCAGGAAATTTGACGAACGTCGCAATGATTGTCTCTTCATTCTGATCGGCTCCTTCAAGCACGGCATGCTCGGCCATCGCGCTGAACATCAGCCCAAGCATGAAGATATCCGTCGTGGTGTTGGCCTGACCAGGGTGGCCCCAACCCTCATCAGCGGCCTCGGGTGGCAAATAAAAGTCCAAACTCTTGGCTAGCTGTCCATCGGGCTTGTATCTCTCATCGCAAGCTGCACCACACACCTGCGTCAGTCCATAATCGCCTACCTTGACCACGGCTTGGCCTTTAACTCCTTCAACAACTATCACGCTGTAAGGCGTTAACGCGTTATGGGCGGTGCCATTCGAGTGGAGATGCTCCATGGCTTGAGCTAGCTGCATCATCAGTGACTTGTAGGCATCATCATTGAGTCTGTCATGACGAGAGAGGAGATAGGCATTCAAGTTTAGACTGTTCTCACTGCAAATCTTCCACACCGTGCACAAAAACATATCCTCATCTTCATCACCATCCTCTGCGACTTTGTTCAAGAAAGCTGCTTTGATCTTGACTAGGTTGTCATGATTGGGGAGTCTCAGCACCATCTTGCGATAGTACTGCTCCAAGACCCATTTGGCTTTACCTCGCTTGCTCACCGGCACGAGTTTGGCGAGTCGATCCTTTCCTTTGATACCCCTCTCTCTGTATTTGTATTCGGTGCCAAAATAGCCGGCACGAAGCTTCTCCACCTCAATATACTGATGCATTTTCAATTTGTTTCCCTGAAGAATACTTTATAATCTAAAGAAGTTACTGAATCTCTTTTAGTCTTCACACGTCAATTCTGCTATAGCCCTAAATTGCCGTTGAGAGTTTTGTTTACTTTCTAGCTGCGTCGACTTCAAAACACTGTCTGCACTCTCTATGTTGCTTTGCAGTAGAAGTTTCGCCAGTAAATGAACGTTTGTCAAGAACGCTGTTGCGTCAAGACCAAGGGCTCGCCGAAATCGTCAGCAAACGTGGAAAATGACTAATTCCTCCTCTCATCGGTGACAGCTTAATAATAACTATCCTGTATCCAGTTAGTTAATCTGCAATCCGTCCTTGCATGACTAAACATATATTTACGTGCTTCCATCGTCAAACGGCTGGGCCAATAATAAAGTGATCGCTGCGTGCACGCATGTGTGTTGTAGCTACGGAAGATTCAAATACAGCGCCGGGCGGAGGTCACCTAATTAACCCAGCGGAGTTCTATTGTTGTGCACTTGACGGAAGTCGCTGATTGGTCGTTTGGAACCCGTACAAAAGACGCCGGAGGTGTTGGTGAGAGTCCTGGCAGAGGCAAAGTTCACTCTTTGTTTGGCCGAGACATAACCGTGTGCACCCCGCCCGTGAATTTGAATAGAGTTTATTCAAATAACTCAATATTTACACCTTTGACTTGGCTTTTGAATATATAACCACCCGCGTTGCATTGGCTCAGCTTTCAAAATATATACACGTTTATAGTTTTATGTTACTCTGAACTTGATCATTTGAGTTGCCAAGGCCTATATGGCTATGCATGACAAACTCAAATATATAAAAGAACGAAATGTAGGAGAAGACAATCTAACATGTAGCACGGGCCAAGGCTATATACAGAAGTTGATCTATATTGTACACGTATACAATAAGTACATATCCCGATTTTATTTTGCATTAAAAGCTGAAGCAATTATGACGGCCGTCTTACAGTAATGCTATAATTGTATATTTGAGGCAGCAAAACGTAATACAATGAATATAAAACAATAACACGAATGAATATAAAACAATAACACGAATGAAAAAATTATCGGCAAAGCCGGAGGACATCACCACTATCTTTTAACGGTTGCCCAAAATTATACAGCAATTCATACCTTATCCATGCATACAGAACAATTTGTGATACTCAGTGATACACGATCTAGACATACAGATATCATCGCTGGTAAACATGCCAAAAGTGTATAAATTCCCAAGACTTTATGACGTTCATTTAAAAATTAAGCAGAAACAAGCATTCGTCTAGAAAGGACTTGGCAGGGGCACAAACTAGCATTTCCTTGCGCAGAAAATTGCATTGCTACGAATTGGGGGTAATGGATAAGGATATACCACTAAGGCATGCGAGGAGGACTCGGTTACCTGGAAGGGGTTCGCTTTCTAACTATTCATCGTTTTTTACGGTAACTTGGGAAATGAATGATTTCCACTTCGCTCCCTAGCTACCTTACATACCCTACGATGGTAATTGATGAGCTGTATTTAGTTCCGTTGCAAACATGAGATGACGCTACCTAAAACGCGTTATTGGTCTACTCCGCTGTTTATACTCTTCTCAAAATCATTTATGGTTTTATTATACAGTGTGGTGTATATTTATTACATTCTAAAACTAAAACCCCCAAACTTGTTCTTATTTATATTTGTATCATTGAACTTAATTGTTATTGAACACGAACAGCTTTTATACGGTCTCCTTCGTCACCTCTTCCGATTAAAATAACTAACAATTCATATCAAATGTAGCACTGTTTCGGAATACATCTATGTTCACATATCAATCGGACCTCCTTTAAAATTTTCGCGTAGCAAATACTGCTAAAACTCTTCTTTTCATCGATTTACTCTACCATTGAGATTATATTATATTATATCACCGTGTCTTTCTCATTCAACCTTCTTAACTAACAACATGCATGTAATTATTCATTAGCTCGTGTATCCAACTCAACCCTCACTCTTTAGCTTTTCCCTTACGTCTCTCCCTTTTTTCTTCTTTTTCAAACTTTATATTCCGGTCCTCTCTTTCCTTTTCATGTAACCAAGCTTTCACACAAATTTTGGGCGTTGCATGGTTGCAAAAAAAATTGAACAAAAACAACGCAAACAAAAACAAATGAATTATCACAACTTGCCCGAATAGTATTCCATAGAGAGGCATTTAATACTTACATCTAGAGAAATATAGATAAATATAAATTTCTTAACTTCTATTACAGTTCAATAAAAACAAAAGTTTGCATAAATCTGATTTGATCGTGTGACTTTGATTTCCACCTCTCAGCTCTTTTTGAAAAGGGGGGTAATCAGCGCGGAGCGTGGCGGATCTCGGGGTCGAGTTTAATTATCATGCATATACGATCATAATACAAATACATTGCATTGAACATGGTATAGCGATTAGTGGGTGATACAATTTGCAGGCATGTCTTTCATAGGCAGACCGAGGGGGAGAGGGGGGGNGGGGGGGGGCGAAAAGGCCGCAGCCCCCAAATGAAATAAGGCATGAAACACTCGCCAATTTAGTGGTGAAAGTCGGCGGTCTTCTCTCGTTCGTAGCTTCCCTTTGGGAGGACTGACGGAGCTTTTTGGGGGGACATAGTGATAGTGATACCCCCCTCCTAAAATTAAAACAAATATATACATGTATATTTATATTTTTTGACAATCCTGGCCCAGACTGATGTATCTGTTAAAGGAAATTTGATCCAAGTCAACGTAAACGTGCACTGTACTGGACAAGGTGTGTTTTTATATATTGTATTCCAAAAGAAGTTGCTTGGGACGATAATGAAATGCTGAACTGGGGGGAAACCTGATAATTTTACTTCTACGGTCAACAAGATGTTGCGAGCGAGAAATAATACTCCAATCGTTACTTAGGAAATTACGACGTATATAAAACATAAAATGCTGCAGTTACATTTCCACAATAACAATTCTACGTGAACAGTGAAAATCGTGACTATTAGTGTTTCCCTTTTTACAGTTGATTTGATATGATGATACCTGTAAGTTTATCGACGGTCTCGAATATTGATGACTTTAGGGATGCTCTTTCTGACTACCATGAAATAAGATACATTTCCTCTCTTTGTTTTTACATTATGTGAAGGTGGTGTAGAAACATATGCAATATAAATGACATCGAAACAGTTAAAATTAAACCTATTTTCAGGCCATTACAAAAAATGCTTTAGATTCCAAATTGATGGAGACAACGTTTCTCAACTAAGATGATCTATTACATCAAACACAAGCAAACCGATACATCAACAAAATTGCACAAATTCATATCTGACCCACTTACAAAGAATTTCAGTTAACTATTCTCTCCTAAACAAATAAAATATAACACAAATCACATTTTGTCTTTTTAAAAATGTACCTGATCAGATAAAAAGTAATATAAATGAAAATGTATCTATAAACTGAAAAAAATAATTACACAGAAGCATCATGACTAGAGTAAATGCCGGAGTTGGAATGATAAATATGGAATGAAAACAAAAAAGACTTCTTTTCTCACCCTTTGGCCCACTCTCGTTTCTTTTTACAACATATATCATTTCTTGGTTAAAATAATCCCATCAGTTATAAATACTAATATTTTTTTGATTACCTGTTTTAACATTTATGGAATTATTGAACATGGGCCTCTCGGCAGGGGAGGGGGGGGGTGGGTCGAGGGTCGCAGTTGCCTCCTCATAACTTTTAAATCTCCTGTGTATCCTATGAAACATTAATAGATATTATGCTTCCCCTCCCTTCTGAAAATAGAATCAGGGCTCACAGCTTAAAAACTGGTTGGTAGTTTGTTTAGTCCCTTTCCATCACTAAAATACACTCTGATTCATTTTATATTCTCTGTCTAAAAATTCTTTACAAAATTTTCTCACTCAAGTCTAAGATATGCTATATAAAATTAATTACTCTTTATAAGTTCGACACTGGATACAGTAAACAACGACGTCATTATTCAGCCATCAGATCTAACAAGAGACATACGTCCTTTCAATATGATCTATGTGTGAAATTCAGTAGCAGAGTAGTTGAGATGCTGCATAAAGTATAGCAGCACTTGGCCCCCTTAATACAGACTATGGGGAGCTTGCACAAACATCCATGAGACATTTAACCAATATCCTTCACCTGGATCAGGGCCTCTGTCTTTACTGATAAGATTATGCCAAGTCAGAGAGAAGAGGGATGTGATGAGGGCGAGAGAAAGGGTTCCGACATAAGAGCAGTGCACATTAATGTTAATACATGGAAACGCCGTTCACATATATCATTTCACACAAATAAATCAGTTACAGCACATGGCATGAATGAATGAGTGAAAATCAATTAATTCACACACTAAAGTGTACCAATCACCCCACATAACAATCTGTGTTCAGCTAGAATGAATAGAGTCAACCTCAAAATCAATCTTAACCTGGCATTCTATGGGGGTAGTGGTTAACAAAATAATGAAGACATAAATGACACAAATACAATGTGCACAGTCAGAACCCAAGTCCGATTTGATTTCCATGTGTACCCTATTCTACTATGAACCTGCGTGTACAGGTGTGTGAACTAGTGTGAGCGAGTTACACCTGTGCTTATTGAGAGTTTATTTAATATCTCTTCATAGAAGACATTATTTGAATCTAATATTTTAAGAAGAAATGGACCCCATTTCACACTTTGGCACAATATATTCCAGTGACTGGTACACTGTGGTGGGGAGTCACCTCATAAAATCACTTGTGCTAAATTAAAACACTTTATTTGAGGCAATACCTGGTTGTAAATGGAAAAATAGATGTTCTCACACAAAGCATTGATGCATACTAAATGATCTGCAAGCTTATTATATAGGTATGTCGCTGTGTTTATCCCATACATCTATGACATATTATAATTTTGCAACAATTTTCTTCCTCTAACTTGGTTTCCACCTCATTTAGGAATGAGGCTCTAATTAGAACACACCTCCCTATGTCAGAGTGCTGGGAAATACGGCCGTCACTACATTGAACATTCAACACACTTTATACTATATTTGCAAAAACATGTATAAGTGCATAGATCTAACACATTTTCTTTATATATTCTCCACAACATAAAAAAGATACAAACTTTAGGCACATTTTGTGATTGTCCTAATAGAACTATACATGTAGTAACTAATCAACATAAACACACACACACAGCCAATATCCAATACTTTAATATCATCAATCATACGCTATACTCCATATGTTCCATAAAACACAATACCTGTTAATTATGTACATTCAATAAAACCCTTGCCATGGGTGTATATATTTATCACTAATAGCACATTAGACAGAACAAGAAAATATAATTTATCAATAACTAAATACCACATGATAATATGTGGCACTTATTGCCATGTTACTATGGAAATACATGTATACACACTTTTAAGCAGAAAGACAATGCAGAAATATTTTCTAGGCTAGAAAATCAAATTTCCTTAATTTACTCTTATTCATGAATCAACAAGGAAGTCAACCCTGATATCAAGTTGGTTTTAATAGAAAAAAATGAGAGGAAAAGGAGAGCAAAATCCAATTGAAAATAAGAAATTAAATTGTTTTCTGAAGTTGTGATCATTGTGATCAATCAAACACATATTGGCGACCTTGTGATGTATCTAGCCAGGTCCCCCTCCCAATTGCTCTATACTAAACATAAACAAAATCTGAAATTTGCTATTTCCGAAAGAAAAATTCCATCATACATAAACCATAAATATAATTATTGCAAATATGTTTTTATACAACCCCCAGTACGAAACAAAACTTTTATCTGTCATCAACTAAGAAAATGAAAGTTAATGAAATTTTCTGAACAGAGTAATTTGGAGAGGACCTAACACGATATGTGACGGTGTTGCTAATTTGTGTTTGATTGATCTCAACTATAAATGTTCAGAACTTTCCTATTTTTAATCAGATATTGCTCAAACTATCACTAATTTGTCAATCTCATTTTTCTGCCATTTCTAATACATGTGGCAGAAAAATATCAGGGTGGACTTCCCTTTTTTTAAGATAAAATCAGTTCAATGACTGAGATCAAAATTAATGTTTTTACTGCATCTTGCATATATGCCTTTGTTTATCCAACATGGCATATCTTGGCGCGCATACACATTCCTCTATTCCTGATGATAATCTTAAGTTGACGGTAAAAAAAAAAAAAGAACTCAAAATGGTTTCCATCAGAGTTTTTTTTCCCTGAAATAAAGGTTAAATTGATTTGTAGAAAGTAAGGTTACAGCAATACGTTCATAAATCACTAACAGATCTGATTTCAGTTCAGATGATACTCATCAGCAGCTTTTGGAGTTATCATAACCACATATAACATTTTACCTACATAGTAAAATCTTTTAGTGTACCGGTAATAGAGTCTTAAAGGGAATTATGTCTGTCACTTTAAAATGTAGGTTGGCAACATCATTTTTTTGGGGTGCACTGTTTGTTAAGTGGGGTTTCTATACTGTTCCAATGTAAACAATTAAATTATGTAATGCTGGAACTGAACCATTCACCACTGCCTTCTTCAAAAAAAAAAAAAATTCACTGTCATTGTGCTTAACTTGCTAAAACAAAATGCAGCAAATGGCAAAGCAGTGTGCAAAGCTGGAGCGTGGCCCTCATAAAGCTGTAAAGGTGGCCGAGGGGTGCAAAGGCATCAAAGGCGTGGTCTCTGGTAAATCAATGCTAGTGACATACATACACAGCAAGTTCATTTCCAATCCATGATAACTGAGGTAAGGCACTTCATCTAATTTATACTCTCTTTACAAAGGAGCATGAAGATGAAACATGGGTATAATCAGGCTCATAATGCAGAATTTATCGAAAAACCTCCTCAAATAATTTGACAATTTTATTCTCTACTGCTTGCTGGCTTTAATTGCCAGGGCTAAAGCTGGGTATGTAATTTCCAAATCTCTTTGGAAGTGCACAGGAATGATATAATACAAATATAACAGAATATTATCATTATCACTTTTGTATACCTTATTTGATAATTGATGTATTATTGCAAATCATAATGCTGACGGATATCGGATACTTCATTAATTTTCATAATAATAAACACACAACAATTTCCTGATTTTTTTTCAGGCATCCTGAGTCTGTTAAAACAAATTTTATTTCCTGATGTTTTGAGCAGGGGACGCTCAATTTATGATTATGACTTATGCTGGGGATATATCATTACATTCTAACTCACTGCCTATGTCTGGCAATATCCTTGGAAATGGTTAAATGTATGTAACGAATGAAGACCTAATCTAGTTGGTGTATAAGACGCCATAACAGGTATTTGACGTTGTGGGTGCAAGGCTACATTGTGTGATAAAATATGCCACAAGTAAATTTGATGCCAAACATTTTTCTTTTACTTCACACTATACATGTAGTTGTATGGAGGCACTTGAGGGAACTATGGTTCTCTACTGCTCTTTTCATCACTGATGTTAGGACATGGTCTATAGAGTACCTAAGCTGTGACGTCATAAAAATCTATTTTTAGAATTTCTCAATTTTTTCTTCATTTTCCGAAAGAACATCAAAAATAATAAGTGTTGGCTGAGATATGACCATCTGAATTAATATACTCCCCATAGGAACTCAGTGTTATATGCTCTGGCTCCTAATTTAGAGCCAGAGCATATAATACTGAGTTCCTATAGGATATATATTCATTCAGATGGTCATATCTCAGCCAATACTTAACATATTCAATTGGTTTTCGACATTTGGACATTATTTTTGATGTTCTTTCTGAATACTAAGAATACATTGATAAATTCTAAAAATAGATTTTTGATGAAGTCACACTTCACCACTCTATATGCTAGACATCACTTGACTGGAATGTTGCAGAAAAACAAAATTCTAGATGATAAAGTACACTAAACATCCTACTACAGTTGTACCTATCCACAGTGCCTTTTAGAAGCAAAAACATCTGACTTCCTCAGTATTCTTGTCATAGTCTTATACATGACAGCACATGTTTTTTGCTTAAATCTCTCACAAAGGAAAGAGAAGGTGTCACTGGTAATGACTACTCCTAAAAGCTGTATTGTATGTTCTTCCTTGCCACTATTTCCATTGGTAATGCACGGCCCCCCCCCCCACTGTTATTTAGGGTACGCATATGCTCGTTCCCTCTTTTTGAAAGTACCCCCTATCTGAGGACAGCCAACATTTCCGAACCCCCCTTTCGCGGGCTTTTTGCAGGTTTTTCCTGGCTTGGAGACCCCCCTAAATCAGGAAAAATGCTCAATGTACCCCCCTAAATTCAGAATAATTTCTCAGGAGTCCGAAGAGATTAGAGAAAAAAAGAAAAAACACCCCCTTTTTAAAGAAATATCCGGGTGAAAAGTCAAATACACCCCTTTTTTTACAATTCTCGGGCCGGA